>JAULBM010339595.1:0-12642 GCA_032357055.1 Geukensia granosissima
TTTTAAGATTATGTGGATTTTGTTTAAACTTCCGAGCTTTATTTACCACGTTTCCGTAAAAAGTAGGATGTGATATCTAAAAGGAAAAAGACAAATGAGAGGATGTCGCATCCTGATGTTCGTCAACCTCGTGGTGCAACGAATCCCACAGGCCCAGAAGTTTTGGACATAGGATTAGCAGGGAGTAGTCAAGCTATGCAACATAACAATCAAGACTACAACGCATTGTCAACAGGACGCGGGCATTCGATGGGGGTAGATTCGTCTCTCGAATCGTCGACATCAGGACTTAACCGCATGCCACAAGAGACACGTGAGACAGTATCAACAGGAAGGAGCCTCCGTCAGCCTAGCTTGGTCAGGGGTCAAGAAGACGATATGGGAGTTGAGGTGATTTATGACAGGAGGGAGTTAAATGGTCAGACTCGGGACACCGATAATGGAATGGCAGTGGCACCTGCAGCTTCAGTAAACCCTGTCCTTCAGCCACAAGTTCCCGCAGTGCAGCAGAATGTTGGTAGGTTTCAAAGCGTACAATCGGGGGAAAGAGATTCTGACATTGCTCAAAACACATCTGTTGCACAAAATATGCAATCTCCTATGGTTTTAGGGGGTATTTCACAAATTAGCCAAATACCAGAGAGTTTTCCGAGCATATTTGACCCCATAAGTGCCCATATTCCACAAAAAATTAAGGAAAGTATTTGGCGGGGTGAATACATTAATTTGAGTATGCTATTGAAATCGGCCAAAGATTTGGCAACAGATTCCTTCCTCGACGGCGACTTTGTTGTAAAAGGGGGGACCCTGGCTGTAGTAAATAAGAAGTTTGACCCAATAACTAATATAGAGACATGGACATCAGCTTTCATGATTTATATGAGTATCTTGTTGGAAAAGTGGCGTTCAAAGGCCCAAGAGTACTTAAAGTATATGCAAAGCATAAGATTGGCTGTATCAAGAAGTTTTGGGAATGGCTGGATTGTGTACGATGAGCAGTGTAGGTTAAAAAAGGTCCGTTTCCCAACGTCATCATGGGGGTCATTGATCAGGAATTGTGGCTTATCTGCGTTCTTTCAGGAGATAAGAGACAAGTTTCTAGTCAGACAAGTCCCATGGCATATGATTCTAGGAGTGCGATCTCTCCGGTTTATTCAAGTAGTTATCAAACATTTGGTACGAATAGGGCTCCACAAACATCAAACTTAAACACAAATAGGGGACAGGCAGGTAATTTTCCCAGTCAGGGTTCATTTCAGTTTCGAGGTACAACCGGGTTTCAAAATCAAAGATTCAAGCAGACATGCCGAAGGTTCAATGACGAACGTTGTATTTTCGGGAAAAAGTGTCGATTCGAACATCGATGTTCAAAATGCTACGGGCCACACCCAGCCTTTAGGTGCAGGAATAAGTTTTTGTTAGACACCGAGCACGACTGAGTTGTATAAATTAGGTTGTTCCCCCATTGATGAAGCAGTAGTTGAAAAAGCTCTTTTAAATTATCCAAATAAGGACACAGCACATGAAATTATACAGGGTCTTAAGTATGGTTTTAAACTTCATTACACAGGTACTAGGTTGCCAGTATTTTGCAAAAATTCCAAGAGTGTTCAAGCCAATTCCGAAATAGTTGTAGAAAAACTCACAAAAGAAATTCAATTAGGTCGCATCGCAGGTCCCTTTATGCAACCCCCGTTTCCTACATTTCGTTGCTCGCCTATAGCGCTCATACCAAAACATACGATAAACGAATATCGCTTAGTGTTAAATTTGTCATATCCTCAGCATAATTCCGTTAATGATTTCATAGACAGGGAATTTTGTTCAGTTCGTTATGCTAGCATAGATGACGCTGTTCTTATGGTACAAAAATTAGGAAAACATGCATTATTGGCAAAGGCGGACGTTAAATCAGCTTTTAGATTGTTGAGAATTTGGCCTGGAGATTTTGATCAGCTGGGCTTTTTATTTGAAGGTAAATTTTATTTTGATAAATGCCTTCCTATGGGAGCGTCTATTAGCTGCGCTTTATTTGAAAAATTTTCATCCGCTTTACATTGGTATGTAGCATCATGTAGTTCAAACAAGAATATTTTGCATTACTTGGACGATTTTTTGTTTGGAGGGGAAGCAAATACGGATCAGTGTTCGATTTTATTGAATCTGTTTAAAGAAGTATGTAAAAAATGGGGGGTGTCATTAGCAGAGGAAAAAACTGTTAATCCGGTTGAAACTCTGACATTTCTCGGAATCGAATTCGATACTGTTGCTTTGGAATTGAGGTTACCGTTGAATAAATTAGGCGAAATTAAAGATCGAATAAATTTGGTTCTGGATTGTAAGAAAATAAAACTTCGTGATCTTCAGTCCCTGGTCGGCTTATTGAATTTCGCATGTCAGGTAGTAGTCCCAGGTAGAGCATTTTGTCGCCGTTTAATTGACGCAATGAGTAATGTAAAGCAGCCTTGGCATAGGGTTCGTGTTTCAGCAGCTATGAGGAGTGACTTGAAGGTATGGTTGGCATTTTTAAATAATTACAACGGTATTTCGGTAATGCTTGATCAATTTTGGACATCAAATGAGGAAGTAAAATTATATACAGACAGTGCGGGTGGTTTAGGTCGAGGTTTCGGTATTTATTTCAATGGTAAATGGTCTCAGGGATGTTGGCCAAAGGAATGGGCTAATGCTGGAGTGTTAAGCGACATTACGTTTTTGGAATTATTCCCTGTTGTGGTAGCTTTGGAGTTATGGGGTCAAGATTTGAAAAATAAAAAGTTGATGTTTAATATTGACAATCAGGCAGTAGTCACAATTATAAACAAAAAGTCATCCAAAAATAAGAGGGTCATGTCTTTAGTTAGAAAACTTGTTTTTATTACATTAAGGTATAATATTTTGGTCAAATCACAACATATTTTTGGTAGTTCAAATTTAATAGCTGATGCACTTTCTCGTTGTAATTGGCAGCGCTTCAGACAGTTGGCTCCAACAGCAGACAGGGAACCAGCAGCGATACCAGACCATCTTTGGGACATTTGAATAATGAGGCAAATCGCTTACTTAATATTTCAATGGCCGAAAACACCTGGAAAACTTACGAAACTGCGGTAGAATCGTTAGAAAGGTTTTGCGCTGAATATTCTTTGATATGCTGTTGGCCCGTTAAACTTGATCATTTAATTAAATTCATTGCTTATCTATCTTACTCAGGTTATAAGGCATCTACAGTTGTTACTTACGTTTCGGGTATAAGTTATAAACATAAATTACTTGGTCTGGATAATGTAACTGATAACTTTCTTGTTTATAAAATGTTGGAAGGGTTGCGCAGAAAAGGTCATAACTGCGCAGATATTCGTGCGCCTGTTACATTGGATATGTTACACAAGCTTATTCAAGCTCTTCCGTCAGTCTGTAGTTCATATTACGAAGCTATAATATTTTCGTCAGCTTTCAGTTTAAGTTTCTTTGCGTTATTAAGGGTTGGCGAAATTACGGCCGATAGTAGGGGGATACCCGGGCCACATACAATTAAATGTCAAGATATTCATTTCAAATTGATAAATGGTATGTTAGAGTTGCATGTAAAAATATGTAGTTCAAAAGCTGATCAGAGGCAGCACTCGATTACTTTGATAATACCATCGCAAAATACACCCATTTGTACTGTATATATGTTACATAGGTTTTTACAAGTAAGAAACGATACGGCCCTTAAGCCCTTATTTGTGCATTTTGACGGCTCAATGCTGACTCGATATCAATTCAATTCTATCCTACAAAAAACCCTTGCTTTTTGTGATATCAAAGATCATATTAGATCACATTCATTCCGCATCGGCGGCGCTACGGAACTGAGTAGAATGGGAGTAAAAGACAATGAAATCAAACAATGGGGTCGTTGGGCATCTAGCGCATATGAGAGTTATATTCGAATGAACTTCAGTTAATTTTTGAAATGATTAGCAGTTTCACATCTTATTATGTATTGTGGTTCATAATCATGATTTTTTATTTTAGGACAACGTCACGTATGGATACTCGGATCTTCCATCGTGTATTGGGCTTGTAGAAGTGTTGGTCAACGTAAAGGGGGTTCCAATTTAGGATTGCAATCCATGGGTTACAACATTCATTGGTATGGTTCTAGAGGGATGCTGTGGGAAAGTTTAGTACCTACGGTAGAACATTATTTACGCTTTAATCCTCGGCCGCAGGTTTTGATTATTCACTTAGGTTCTAACGATTTAGGAACTATGAAAGGCAAAGAGTTGATAGAAAATATAAAGCTGGATATTCTTCGCTTGCGAATTTATTTGCCAGGTGTTCATTTGGTATGGAGTGAGATTTTGCCACGGAGATATTGGCATTTTGCAAATAATCAGGCTAATATGGAGCAAACCCGTAAGCGTGTTAACGTCGCCGTAAAATCTGTATTTACAACCCAGATTGATAACGGTTTCGTTATTCGTCATCCGAATATTAGGTGCCAAGAGCGAAATTTGTATCGATATGACGGGACACATTTATCAGATGTCGACAACGATATTTACTTAAATAACATTCAGGGTGCGCTCGAATTATTTGCGAATTCTAACAGCCGTGTGTTCCCGGATACACAGTAGAGTTTTAATCATAAAAGACTTTTACGAAAATTACAATTTAGATAGCCAATAAATTAGCACATTAGGACTTTACAAAGGCTCACTCCATATGATTTTTAAATTCATTTATTTTTTATGGCGATGAGCAGGTTTTGACCTACTCATATGGCGGGATCTGGCAAGATGAAAGGGGGTCATGACCCTATAATTCTACGTTAGACCATTTCTTACAATACTTTTCAGTGGTACCACCGGAAAGTTGTGTTATTTGTAAGTGGCTTTCTCTTGTCTACCAGAGAGGCCGGTCCATTACTGGTACCAGTTTTGGATTATTTTATCCTCTGAAAACCGGGGAAGTTAAATTTTGATTTGGCCTAGCGTCAGTGGGGGGTCAGGCTCTTCGTTCTCTCTATTTACGTAGAGGAATTTTTGTCATCTCTGTTACCAGAGAGACACCTACCTGCCATTTTAATTGCCGGCGGTTTGTATCATCTTGCCAGACCTCGCTTTCGCGTATTCCTGCGGCCGATTTCATCCAAAAGTGGTTTATTTTTATTGTGCCTCATTTGAAATCTCATATGCATTGGTGCAAACGTCACACTGGTAAGCGGATGGTTAACGTCGATCAATTGCTAAGTAAATATCAGAGCAAGCTCTTTATTGACAAAAACGATCTCAAATTGTTAGTAAACACAAAAGTTTATGAAAATAGTAATGTATTAAATATGTTTTAGACAAAGAATCGACTTTTACTTACCGGGACTTGTGAAAGGAAATACGCAAATACTACTTTTGACATTTTTTCTGTTGTTAAGACCATAAGTGAAGTTTTTTTTTTTGCTAGATTCTCTTTAGCTACATAGGTAGCATTTTTATCCGTAAAAGAACATCGTATGTAGATCAAATGTACGTCGAGCAATAAATCGTTTTTATGAAAGATGATAAATAAGCGCGACCTAGTTTCAGTCGCCTTAAATGGTTTAAGTTTTAAAAATATAGGTAAATATAAGTCTGACAAATTGTACTTGCATATTTAACGTCTGGTTTACGGGCCAATGATGATGAAACAAGATATGAATCCTAATGAAATTGTGTACATGGAAATATAAGTGGCATGTATGGGTATTGTGTAAATGAGAAAAAAACTGGCATTTAAATGTTTTGTTAACATGAGAAATGTGTGGTGTTTTTGGGTATGGTGTTCACAATTGTGTGTGTACATGAGAAATATGTGGATTCTATGGGTAATGTGTGCATAATAAGTATGCGGTATCTATTGGTATTGTGTACATGAGAGATATGTGATAGCTATGGTTATTGTGTAAACGAGAAAAACTGGCATTATATGTATTGTTTACAAAAGAAATATGTGGTGTTTATGGGTATTCTGTACATGAGCAATATGTGGCTTCTATGTGTATAGTGTAATATGAGAAAAATGTTGCATTTATGGGTATTATGTATAATAAAAACATGTGGTGTCTATGAGTATGATGTTCATGAGAAATACGTGGCATCTATGGGTAATGTGTACATAAGAAGTATATGTTATTTAAGGATGAGAAATATGTGGCAAATAAAGGTATTGTGTCCTTGACAAATTTGTGGTATTTTTTAGGAAAGTGTACATGACTATGTGGAAACCAAATTATGTAATAAAAGAATTAACCAAAATGCAAAGAAACAACTCTTTTGAAAACTCGCTTAATAGTTGGGAATTTGCAATTAATATGCAGATAATGTCTGCTCCTGTTTTATGTATATTGCATAATACACAAAGCTGATGTAATTACTTTTAGGATTACAACAGGTTAATTTTCCGTTTAAAATTGTTTTTGCTTAACAAGTTTGTACAATTGCAGGCATTGAACAACAAACGTAAAACGTGTTTATTTAGTTATGACAATGTGTGGCTGTATAACGTCACAAAATTTACTGCCAAGCAACAGAAAGATTGTTTTTCTTTATTTGGGATTATTAGAAGGTCTGTAAATAGGCTATAACAAAAACGCGTGTTTTTAAAATTATTTGGGTTATGGGCCAATAATGAGAAAACAGATTCTATTTGGTATTTGTTAAACAAGGTTTTTTGTTTTAGCGTGAAAAAAAAATCAACTTAATGTTAGATCAACGAGAAAGAAGCAATTGCACCTTCTTCTTTATTAAGTACATTGATACAGAAGACAAAAATGAAATTATCATTTCATTCAAGATGTATATATGAATACATGATTATATTGTCGTATACGTCCTTTGATTAAGATATTACAAAAATCATCTTTTGTGGTTAAAAGGGTTAGTTTCACGAATCTTTTTTTCAATATGGTACCACAAGTCTTAGCACTTTCAGTTACAATTAAAGAAAGAAACAAAATTGAATACAATTTTATGCATAACGTTTCGGAATTTTCCAGTAAAAATCAATACGCAATACTTGTTACCTGGATATTAATAGTTTACCCTCGTTTTTATTTATTTCGTTCGGTCGTCTGGTGTAAAAGTAAAGGGGCAGACAGAAATCGTCAATTCGGAAGCAGACAAGACCATAGCCAACAAAATGAAACGAAAGACAAACATAGAACACACGACACTACACTGAAAACTAAAGCTGGAGGAACACGAACCCTACAAAAACGATGGTTAGTTCAGGTGCTCCAGAAGGGTAAGCAACTCCTACTCAACTAGTGGCACCCGTCGTGTTACTCAGTAGTCGAAGCCGGTGTATAGTCACAACCGGTATAGGAACGTATTTGTATTCAAGATAGTCGGAATATATTCATTGCCATCTGTGATATGGATATTTCGTACCGGTCAACCAAATCATGATGACGACCGAAAAACTTCCGGAATGATGACTCTAATCTTTCCCTGAGAATCCCTTGGCTCAGTAGCTTTTTTGTCAGCTGCAACCATATTTCAATAAAATCCTGATAGGAAACACAAACCTGGAGTAGCGTATCAATTTAGAGATATACACTCCGTATGCAGGTGCGGCTGGAATATTGCTAGACATGAACGGAAAGTTTCGACTACCGAATTTCAAAACCAAAGTGTTTTTCTCGAATCTAAACACGGTTGAAAGACCATGAATGTTGATCTAGAGTTCGATTTCCTCAGATTCATGAAGGCGTTAATTATGAAAGCACAAAAGAGCATCACTGAAATCCCTGTTATATATTTTTAACTAATAGTATATGTTTATAATACTAAATCCAATGTAGAATACATGTAAGAGATCAAAAGTGCCAAGTTCAAAGAGACAAGACAAATTTGAATCAAACTGAAAGATAAAACGAAAACAAAAGGAATAAAGGCTTGGAATCCATCCATGAATTCCTTTACAAAACAGGAGTGAGATCAGGTACTCATGAAGGGTAAGCATCCCCTGTCTTGCGCGCGACACTCGCCGTGGAATCCGTAAATTTTAATCCGGGGTAACGTAAAGCCTAGAAGAGGTCAAGGTCAACTTATTGTTATATTGCCGGTAACAGGTCCATTATTATAAGTTGAGAAACACTGATATCATATGGATCAAACAACTGTTGATTGCGACCATAGAATTTTAGAGGGACGATTTCAACCTTGATTGGATGTAAGGACGTTACTTTATCATAATGTGAATATTGTAAAGAGTATTGACATAATTTTGTCGTGTTATTTATTTGTGGGAATGTGACACCAAAGCCAACTCCAAAAGTAAAATTGTTATTGATGCGTAAGTTTCTTCTTGTAGATTGAAAATACAAATCCACAGGATGAGATACGTTTTGGGTCTGTCATGAATTTTAAAATAAAATTTTAGCATAAGTGACGTTTAGCCTTTTAAAAAGTGATATAGCTGAAAGAATCTTCTTTCATTCAATGCCAGGTATAAATTATGTTGTTATGTGCGATCATAATTTACGCCATCTTGATTCTGAGAAAATCCAGCTTTAGATCAGGATTCGTGGGTTGTTAACCTTGTTTTCAATCGGGTTTTGAATTCGTTTTAATCATATGCGACCTAATATCAGCCGAGCGAACAAAATGGGGTCAATATGAAACTAGTTATACCAAGGTAACAAGGTTGCACAACTCGAAAATTTCAGAATGTTATGCATAAAATTGTAAAAATAGATCGTTTATTACATTTAATTGTCACATCACTGTCCAGGAGTAGTGGGAAGACTGAGTGTTCATAAACATGTTTAACCCCAACATATACATAATGTGCCTTTCCCAGTCTAGTTGATGTCGTTGTTTAAACAGTCGTTTATTGTTATTCGTTTAGCATTTAAAAAAATATTAAGTCGATTTTGATCTTTTATCATATGAATAGTTTGAAATTTTGTATTTTTGGGGTGTTTTAAAGGTTCCTTTATGTTATGAACTCCGGTTATATTAAAGACCGGAATTGAACCTGTAGAAGTTTAATTTCGACTGTTATTGGGTGAATGAGTTCTCAAGGACAATCATGCCACATCTCCTATTTTATATGTATTCTCGTATCACGCCGGGTATCCTAGAACATGGTAAAAGGAGTCGGCATATCGAACGCGCAAAAAGCCTCATCATGAGGTCAATTTCGATTGTTCTCGTTTGTCAATTCAAAAATTTTCGACACAAAGAAAGCGGATATATCAAAACCCGCGTTCCGAGTATCCATTCTACGCGGTTTTTGTGTCAAAAAATTCAAAATAGACCAACGAGTACAATCGAAATTGACCACATGATGAGGCATCTTTTGTCAATTGTATCTACGTGGTCCGTATGAGAAGAATGTGAAATTGCTTCTTTCTTGTGGTTCCAATATTTTGTTAAGAGGAATCCGAAGATACCAAAGGGGAAGACAGAAATCGTTAGGTCGGAAGAAAGACATGACCATGGCAAACAAAATGAAACGAAAGACAAATAAAGAATACACACCACCAAACTGAAAACTAAAGCTTGAGTAACACGAACCCTACAAAAAGGGTTAGTTAAGGTGCTTCGGAAGGGTAAGCAACACCTGCTCCAATAGTGGCACCCTTGTGTTACATCATTCAACTAAAACAAAGATCTAAAACAATTGTCCATGAGACAGCCATTCACCAAATGACAGTCGAAATTAAACTTCTACAGGCCCCATTAAGGCCTTAGATTATGAACCGGAGTCTTAGCCCTTACATAAGCTGTAAAAGGCCCGAAAAACAACAGGTGAAACACGTCAATCGACATATTCTTTTTAAAGAAATGAGCAAATAACAATAAATGACTAATTAAACAACGACAACCACTGGACTACAGGTTCACGGCTTGGGACAAGCATAATAAGTATGTGCCGGGGTTAAACCGGTTGGTGAGCGCTCAACCCGCCTAACCTGGTGCAGTGGTTTGACAAATCAGCAATATAAATGATTTCAACCCTTGTTAAATTGAAATACACTAGAAATTTATATAGCTAATTATGTCTACATTCCTCCTGTTGCTAAGCAGTAAATTTTTGGTCGTAATTGAACGGTCACACATTTTATTAACTAGGTCAAACATGTTTTCCGTTTGTTGTTTACAGCCTTCATCTGTTTATACCTGCCTAACCATTTCCTTAAAAGGAAAATCAACGTGTTGCAATCTTAAAGTAACAACATCGCCTTTCATCAGATGTATTTTGCAATAAACACACTTTCTTCGTACTGTTTAAGTTACCAAAAACAAGGACATGAACTCGGTTTCATGAGTACTATATTAAAATTTCATGAACGGTACATTGCCAGATCTAGGTTAGACAGGTTATAAGTTTATTATTCACTGTGTACATTTTCCACATTTAAGTGAATGTCCATCTTCACTTTTTCAACACGGTGTTGTTTGGCGAGCGAGTTCATAGACTTATAATTATACATTTTCTAGTCTATCAGGATTTTATTGAAAGAGGGGTGCCGCTGACAAGAAAGCTACTGATCCAAGGTTTTCTAAAAAAAATTAAAGCCATCACTCCGGAAATTTTTCGGTCCCTCATCAATATTTGGTTGACCGGTAAAAACCGTCTATTCACAAATGACAATGACAATGGATTTCTCCCCACTGTCGTGACTTCAATTGTGTTTTTATACCGGTTGTGACTAACATCGATTGTGATTATACACCGAATATGTCTACTGAGTAACACGGCGGGTGTCACTAGTGGAGCAGGTTTTACTTTTCCTGCCGGGGCACCTGAATTCAACCTAGTTTTTGTAGGGTTTTTATTACTCTAAATTAAGTTTTCAGTGTAGTGCTTTACTGTTTGTCTTTCATTTCTGTTTCAGATTCAACGATTTCTGTCTGTCCCTTTATTATCTTCGAATTCCTTTTAAAATAACTGGGCCAAAAATAGGTCACGTGAGATACTTTATATATAACCTACAATTCATCATATTATTTTAAACAATATTTGACACATCACATTATAAAACGATTAACAGTAACATTATTTTGACAGTGATAAAATCTTAAAGCAGCAGACATCACCCGAAAGTAGATGAATTGCAAAATCGCAAATCTTGAGTGAGTTTCAGAGTCCCGTATAAAATACCCATGCAAGAGACCAAAAACACATAGTCCAAAGAGACAAGACAAATTTGAAACAAATTAAAGATAAAACGAATACAAAAGGAACAAAGACTTGGAATCCAATAACTCCTTCACAAAACAGGAATGGGATGAGAGAATTTATACCACATATTCCCCATGTTTACAATACCCATAATACCAAACATGCCACATAATAATGATGTACACAATACCAAAAGAGGATACATAATTGTTCGCTTCTTATTTGTCCATTAACCACACGTTGAAAATGTTAATGCACTTAGTCAGACTTATATTTTTTTAGATTTTAACTAACTTTAGCTGAAACTAGGTAGAAAGCATATTTAATCAATTACTGTTTTTTATATTAATACTTTGAAATCGTTTTTAGTTTTCTGTTTTATGTTGCGTCCTTATCATGCCCTACTTGTCTATCGATTCTATTTTGATGGACCCTGAGTTTTCTCCTACTTCTTTTTGTAATCATACATTTCAGCATTTTTCGTAAAGATTTGGTTTAAGAGATTATCACCCATATCATTGGACAGATCTTACTGATGAAAGTTACTGTAATTTCAATGTAGAATACCCATGTGATAGATCGAATGTGCAAAGAGACGAGACAAATTTGAAACAAACTAAAAGATAAAACAAAAACAAATGGAACAAATACTTGAAATCAACGAACTACTTTACAAAAGGTGCGGAGAGCGTTTTAGCAAAAAGTTTTTGTGTCGGAGATTGTGGCCCAAAACGATATCGTGCAAAAACGAAAAAAATTGACAAGAAATGACTCAGACTGACACTTTTGCCATCGTTTAGCTTATATGTGACGTCATATTAACATACATTAAATATTGTGTCTCTTACGTACGACTTAGGCATAACCAAACTTTTAAATGCAAAATTCAACTAGACGTTTTTTATTTAAAGGAATTTTAGGGTCAAATATTACACTTCGTGAAGATACCTCTTTCATGTGGTTCATAAGGGTAAGCAGTTGTTCCAGGGATTGGCAGTCTGATATATGTGAAAGGTCTTTGTCATTATATATTACGGTATACAGTATATTTGAAGATAACATGTCCAAATATTTAATGAACGAATTTTACTTTTTATAGAAGAATATAGAAAAAGGGAGATGTGGTATGATTGTCTATGAGACAGTCATCCAAAACGTGTTAATCTCAAAATTCTAAAGGTTACCCTAAAACCCTCAATGGGTTGCATCCGATAGTCCGACAGGTCGATAGTACGACAGTCCGTTGGTCCGACGGTTCGATAGTCCGACAGCCCGTTGGTCCGACGGTTCGATGGTCCGACAGGTCGATAGTCCGACAATATTATACAATTAATTACTCTTCATGAGGTCAACATGGGGAAATGAGATCCCTTGACCTGACCCACTTGGCCTCGGTCAGGTCACCGCGTGGGTCAGGTCTCGGGTCCTCATTTCCCCATGTTGACCTCATGAAGAGTAATTAATTGTATAATATATGACCCT
>JAULBM010339606.1:0-12641 GCA_032357055.1 Geukensia granosissima
CTCGACGCAGTGACCCACTGGCAACCAGCCCTGCTGCAGTGTGTTGAGGTAGGACGCTGCCATGAAAATCACTTCACGGCGGAACCGGTCTGCTCTGTTCGGCACCGTGGCCCTGAAAAGCGCCATTGTGGTCTAATAAGATCCATTAAGATCATGACAGAAAATCACCACCAATCGACGACAGCTTAAACACAAACAACGATCTAGAAGTCGAAAAATTATACCAACTCAACCGAGCCTCCTTACCAAATTATAGCAACAACCTTTCCAGCGACCAACGGCAAAAGTTACATCAATACCATAAGTTCCGTCAGGAAACGTCTGACTGAGAGCATTGATTTGCTGTTAAGGACATTAATAACCATCAACCGCCGAGGGTTTGTCGCTGAGTAGGACGTTAATAACCATCAACGAGGTTTGTCGTCAGTTCTATACAGACCACTACCAGACGAATTTCTCCGGAAATGTTCTGTGATTTTATGAGTGTATTTTTTCTATGAATTATTTCAAGAATTAATTGCGGTCAGTGCGTTGGCAATTAATATTTGAAGAGAATAATAGGTCCAGTGTGTTGGTCATAGTGCATGGAATTCGTTGTGAAATTCAAAGTGCATCCCGTGTACTTTGACAAATGAACTATGGTGCCATATAAACTTTGTGATATTTTGTGTATATAACCTTAAATGTTCGGGTAAGGGATTCGGACCGTGTGTTGGTCAAGAGAATATTCAATCGTTGTGCACGTTGTAACTTTGTAGAGTTAAGGGAATAGGGCAATTGAATGGATAAGGGTCTATAGATTTCCGGTGCATATGGCAAGATAAAAATAGGAGATGTGGCATGATTGTAAATGAGAAAGCCACCCACTAAACAGTAGTAGAATTTAATTTTCTATAGGTCCCATTACGATCTTCAACAATGAACCAGAGTTCATACAATAACGGAAGCTGTAAAATGCCACGAAATACAAAATGGGAAACTAGACATAAGACACGACAATCAACCTAATCTATTGCCAAAATGGTGAAAAAATAACGATTAATGACTACGACAACCACTGTACTACAGGTTCCTGGCTTGGGACAGGCACATAAGAATGTTTAAAACTGGTTGGAGAGCGCTTAATTAACCCTCCCCATAACCTGGGACAGTGGTGTGACAAAACAGTAATAAAAACACTATAAAAATCGGTTGAAATGGATTTAACACTTGAGATTGATTCTGAAAACCAATAACAAATACAATTAAAACTTAATACAAGATACAACAAAAGTATGCAGTTGCTGTCTGCTGGTTAAACACCCCAAAAGCAACCGATCAGGAAACCAAGTTTTCCTTCTCAATGGTGTCAATATATACACGTCCAATTGGATTTAGTGTTTAAATATCATTAGAAGTCAAAGAAAACATGGGTTTTGCAAATGCCAATAACAGTATATATATAGACAGGAAGTAGAAAATGTTATAATAAGTATAAACTGATTAGTTCCATATGAAGCTATTGGCAAGAAAGTCAATATTAGAACCATTAAAAACCATATTTAACGATTTTATAATGATGCTGTGACGATATCCTTACGGATAAGTTTATTATGATGAATTTTAAGACCATGTGAATTTTATTTTAATTTCCGAGCTTTATTTACCACGTTTCCGTAAAAGTTAGGATGTGATATCCCATGTTTATCCAAATTTTGACACCGATCTTTATATTATGAAAGAATTTAGTAAATGTTCTTATCAATTTGTAGTAACAAAATCTTTGATAATAATTTTCAGTTATACAGAGATTGCGTTCTTTAAAATCTGAAACGTCAATGAAGGGAAAATAAACAATTGGGAATGAGAAATAGTCCAGCTTTTCGTGAATTTTTGTGGAGATTTTACCTTGAGAAATATATACATCTTAGTCGAGAAATGGGCATTTGGGGCTTTTGTTGTTGGCTTTATTCAAACTTAATTCTTTTGGATAAATCTCGGAAGTGTATTTGTAGAAATCTGAATTATTAACAGAAAATATAATCGAGGTAGTGGTAGGTTTTGTTAAATTTGTCTATCAAATCAGTTCTAGAAGGATCCTTGTGAACTTTGGCAATTAACTGAGATTCATAAGAGTGAAGAAAAAATCTGCTATTAAAGGAGCACAATTGGTCCCATTGGAATTCCTACGACTTGTTTATAAATTTTATTGCCTAAACGGATAAAAGATGGAAATAAACAGCACCAATCATTTCCTCACAGCTCAAGTAAGTATATCTTTTACAATCGTCTTTTACGTCAGTGAAAAGTGACCTTTCTCTACTACGGCAAATGAACTTATGATTTGCTTTATCTAAATTGAAAGAACGTATCATGAATTGCTGTAATATAGCTTACGAACATAATGGTATAAACTATTTTTGGAGTGTAAAAAATTCGCTTGTAGCTTTGGATAAATTACAGGCTTTCGAAAAACCTTTGAAACTGTTTATAGTTATGATTTCTCTACTCTTTATACTACACTTTCACATTATCTTATTAAACAGAAATTCTCATATTTGATTGAATGGTGTTTCGATAGAGCAGTAGTCAAAAGGACAGAAAGTTTAGTAGTAGTACACTTACTGGAGGGTGAGATAAAACGGAACTTGAAAGGTTTTTTATGTAGTTTTGGTTCTAATAAACGGTAGCGACTTTAAAATATTCAGCAGGGGCATGAAGCTTATCTGTGAAAGTGACGTTAAACCCCATTCAAACAAACAAAACAAACTTATCTGTGGAAGTAATGTGTCTGTCCACTATTTGACTCTCTGTTATGAGCATGACTTGGAAGATAGAAGAATTCATCATTTCCTTCTTAAGTAACTCAATGTTGGAATATATTTATAAGTTAAGTGAATTTCGTTCACTGTGTTTATTGTGTCTTTACGGGTTTAGTGAACGTTTCATGTGACACCATTGTGACACTATCGTTAAAACAACTATCCATAGGAGTTGCTATCCAAGTGTTATATTCATTATATTTTTTATTTTATAATTTAGTTGGTTACCATTGCGTGTGTGTTATACTGTCGGCATTCCAATGGGGACCAACTGTGCATCCCTTCTCGCCGATTTTTTTCTTTATTCGTATGAAGCTCACTTCATACAGAGCTTTCTTCAGAGAAAATACAAAACGTTGGCTCAATCTTCTGGTTTCATGTTCCGCTATATAGATGATGTCCTTTTACTGAATAACTCTAAATTTGGTGACTATGTTTCCGATTATAAACTTTCCGTTCATGTCTAGCAACATTCCAGCTGCACCTGCATGCGGAGTGTATATTCCTCAATTGATTCACTACTCCAGGGCTTGTGCATTCCATCAGGATTTTATTGAAAGACGGTTGTAGCTGACAAGAAAGCTACTAAGCCAAGGGTTTCTCAGGAAAAGATTAGAGTCATCACTCCGGACGATTTTCGGTCGCCATCATGATTTGGTTGACCGTTACGAAATATCCATTTCACAGATGACAATGGATATCTTTCGACTGTCATGAATACAAATCCGTTCCTATACCGGTTGTGAATAACAAAGATTGTGACTATACACCGGTTTTGACTACTGAGTTACACGACGGGTGCCACTAGTGAAGCAGGAGTTGCTTATTTCCGGAGCACCTGAACTCACCCTGGTTTTTGTAGTGTTCGTGTTACTTCAGCTTTAGTTTTCAGTGTAATTTTATGTGCTCTATGTTTGTCTTTCGTTTCATCGTCTTGTCTGTCTTCCGACTTAACGATTTCTCTCTACCCCTTTGGTATCTTCGAATTCCTTTTTGGTGATGTATTAGCCACCCGGTTATATAAATGGAGCCCACGTAGGGACATACATGTAGGATCATGCAAATGACAATCAAGAAATATATAAAGAAGAGGTAGAACTGTTATAACAAACATAAATTTTTAGTTCAGTATTAAAGCTATTAACAAGTGTGTCAATATTAGTACGAACCAACACCATATTTAATAAGGATCTGAAATCCCATTTACATCAGATGGTTACAAGTATATCCGAATTTGATATCAAATCGTTATAAAAGATTTAGTAATTTTTTAAATAAATTTGTAGTAACGAAATCCTTAACGTTATAATTTGTCAGTTATACAGAGATCGTATCCATTAAAATCTGAAACGTCGCTACTAACACGAGCGTAACGAACAAGTGAGAAAATATATACACTTAACGAAGGAGCAAAAGGAAACGTACACGTCAAAGAAAGGGAAAATAAAAATTGGAAATGAGAAGTCGTCCCTCTTGTCTAAAATTTTGTTGTAAATTTTACCTTGCGAAATATACACAAATTAATTCAGAAATGGACATTTTAGGCAATTTTTATTGGCTTTAATCAAGATTAACTCCGTTGAATGAATCTCGGTAGTGTATATAAATAAATCTGAATTAAACTAAAAAGATGTCGTCAAACAAGCTGTAGGTATTGGTAAATTTGTCTATTAAATCAGATTTAGAAGGATCTTTATGAAGTTTCGCCATAAACTAAGATTCATAGGAGTAAAGATAGAAGTTTGCTATTAAAGGAGCACAATTTGTTCCGATTGGAGTCCCTACGACCTTTCTATAAATGCCATTTCGAAATCGAAAACAATGGCCTTAACAAAGTTTCATCGTTTCGTCTAGTTCTGATAACAAACATGGCTGCCAAAGGCAATTTTTGCTTGTGGTTGGCTGATATTAATACTCTTCTGAAACCACAAGGCCAAAAAGAACCAAATTGGACAGGAGACTTTCTAAAGTTCCCAATCGGACACAAACATGACCGCCATGGACGATTATCGTTTCCAATTTGCTGAAAATAAAATATTCTGCTCTGAAAACACTTGGGCAAATGGAACAATACTCTACAGGAACACGTATTCAAGACCCTTGTTTCCTCATATACAGGCAAAAACTTGGCTGCCTTTGATAAGTTTGGCCCCCGAGGGCGGCCGGGGTATAGAAATAGGTCGTTCGGTTTCTTCGCCTGCAGGTAAAACTCCTGCTAAAGGGGCGTCCGTTAGTTCGAGCGGGATGTATAAATACTCGAACTCCCCTTCTCGAAGGTTGTGCCGGGGAAAGAATAGGCACTAGGTATCTCCGTCCTGGAGACACTAGTCCTCTAAAAGGGGCGCCCCTGATTGTGAAGGATGTATAAATTCACAATCCGTCAAGAGGGAGACGTTAAAGACGCCCCGTATTTAGGAAATGCTACGTCTTAAGCACGTTAAAGACCACTTGAAACAGCTCATTTTGAGTGGTCCGTAAGCGGCCAGTTATAGGCTAAATTTTCCGCCCCTCTCATACTCGCAATTATTCCAGTAACAGTCTAAAAGTCCCTCCCTTACCGGTTCTTTTCTCACAGTCTACATATTGATTTATTGTTTAACTTGTTTTCGTCCTGAATATATTTGCCAATGGACGTTAAACAACAATCAATCAATCAATTTACCCTGAGACGTAAGTCTGTTTGGAGGAGCTAATTACTTTTTGTTACTGTTGGAGAGAAAAATGAAAAAAAAGCACTCTACCTTTCGTCCGGAGAAATCAGAATTCACTCTCTCCTACGTGACAAACTTGCTTAAGAAGAAACGAGTGAATAAATCTCTAATATGCATATTTCTCTTTTCGCTTGTACTAATGAGAAATCAACGATAACACTTGTATATTGCCGTTTTCATGTACATTCTACATAATTTCTATCTAAAAAGTTCACGGCTCATATACAGGCAGGAACAGTCCCTGACTTTAAATTAAGTTTTATTTTGAAGGGGTTTTGATACGGACGAATAACCTCCTGCATGAATTTTATTTAGACTGGTACTTGAGAGCTGCGACGTTTTGGTTATAACAATTTTTTTTTTATATAAAATGTAAAATTTGCGAAAAACATATCAAAATTGCTTTAATAAGTAGTAATGTTTTTTTAATTTTCTATTTTCTGGCTTTTTGGTTTAGATTTTTATGCATATGTCATGCCCGTAGAAAGATATTTTCAAGGGGGGGGGGGGGGGTTCGACACCTCTATTTACATGTAAATATATTCCTAAAATATAAACCTGAGTGAAGCCCAAGTACCCCGAGAGAATCACCGACCTTGGACAGGTAACTTACAAACCTTATCACGTGCGATGCGAGGTAATCGCAATCCGTAGGAAGTGAAAGAAATACAGTGGAAGTGGTCATGCTCCTTAAAGTTTTCCGTGAAGTTTTTTATATTCTCTTTTACCGAATTATCTCTCCCCTTTCAAAAGCTTTGTTTCCATGAGATCACATTTGGAATAGACCTAACAGATAAAAAAGATTTCCTCGTGGCCAGAGATACTGTAAAGTATATGTATATAAAGTATACTGTCAAGAACCGGATGACGAATCACATTTTTTATTTAATTGTCAATTCAATTTTCTTGAAAAAAAATATATGTACCTAGTCTTCACTTTTTGAATTATATACAACTTATTTTAAATCCTGATATGACTGTTTTGCTCATTGCTGATGATTTTTTAAAGCAATCTTTGAAGTTGCCAAATTAGATTCATATTTGTCTAATACATGCATGTCTGAAACCAGTCTAAACCATTTCAATAACTGCACATACAGAAAATGATATTTCAATAACTGCACATACAGAAAATGATATTTCAATAACTGCACATACAGAAAATGATATTTCAAAAACTGCACATACAAAAAATTATATTTTAGTAACTGCACATACAGAAACAAGAGCTTTGGTATGTTTGGTATGAGTGTCCATAAGACAGCCATCCAAATCGTATGAATTACAAAATCAACAAGTTGCTCTAAAGCCTTCAATAATGGACACATATCCACACCTCAAGGCAAGCTGTAAATTGCCCAAAAAATAAAAATTGATGATCGAAATTCAAGGAAACTCATACTAACAAATATCGGCAGAATAAGTTTACAATGTTAAACAGTTATTTCGTGAAATGTTTGTTCCATTTATTCTGTATTTTGTAGTGTTGTGTATATATGTTCTGATAAACCCCGTTGGATTATCAAAAAGGCATTATATTTCCCTCTTCATCGCTCCGAAATCGACTGTAAATTAACTCTCAGAATTTTTTCCGTCATATGCCAACCGACCGAAAATAACTATCATTCATAAATCTGAATTTACCAAAAAAAAGTCATATGGCATATAACATAAATGGGACAAGTTTAGTTTACCGGGGCAGGCTGTAGAGTCAGCCAGCTGCTTTTTTTTCTAGTTTTGACATTATACATAATACATTATCTTCTTAACTGTAATCCCGTTGAGCGATCACAGGATCCTGGGAGCCTTTAGTTTATCATTATTCTGTTTCAATTTTGTGTGTATGTGTGCGTGTGGGGGTGTCATGTAGGTCATGTGAGCATTGTCATCACTTGGCGTCCCACCTCCATCGTCCGTTTTTAATCTTCTCAGAAAACGATTCGCCAATTTAAAGAAAACTTTGGTGGGATGGGTCTTGAGTGGTCCCCTTTCAGAATTCTATCCGGCATCTTGTTTGGCCATCCAAACGGATCGACGTCACTTAAGAGGAAAAAGTGGGGATATATTAAAAATCTTCTTCTCTTAAACTATTATTGTGCTAATCTTTACCAAACTTAACCTGAAATAATCCTTAGGTGGTTCCCTTTCAGAATTGTGTCCGATGACCTGATCCGTACTCCAAGATGGCCGCCAGGCTAAAAATAGAAAAAAGGGGGGATGAAATTTGAAAAATCTTCACCTCTTAAAGTATTGAGCCAATCTTAGCCCAACTTAGCTGGAATGGTCCTTGGGTGGTACTTTACTCAATTATTGTCCAATGACCCCGACCTCCAAACAAAATGGACTCCAGGCTAAAAAAAGAAAAAGGGGGGATGAATTTTAAAAATCTTCTCCTCTGAAACTATTGTGCTAATCTTTACCAAACTTTACTGAAATGATTCTTAGGTGGTTTCCCTCCAGAATTGTATCTGGCATTTCCAACCTCCAACCAGGATGGCCATCCCAGCCGAACTAAACGTTATATAGAACCCTATGGGAAATTTGCAAATTTTTTTTATATTGAACTGCTTAGAACCTTATTAAGGTGGAATGGTCCTTAGGTTGATCCCCTTCATAAATATGTCAGATGACCCCACCCGCCAACAAAGATGGCCTCCACAGCCGAACATAGTTTTACATTAGGCCCTATGGGAAAATCATCAAAAAAATTATAAATCGGGAAACCACTTGCTCATTTGGAACCAAACTTTGGTGAAATGATTCCTAGTTGGGTCTCTTTCAGAATTTTGTTGATGACCTCACCGCCAACCAAAATGGCCACCCCAGCCAAACTTAGTTTTGAGAAATTTATGAAAAAAATCTTCTTTACTGGATCTACTTCCTCCATTGGCACTTTACCTTGTTGAAATGGTCCCCAGGAGAATTTCTATCAGAATTTTGTCTGTTGACCACATCCGCTAACCAAGACAACTTAACATGACGTAGGACCCTATGGGAAATTCATAAAAAAATTTTCTCATCTAAAAATTAACTCCATTGAAACCAATCTTTGGTGAAGTGGTCCCTAAATGGTTTCCTTTCAGAATGTATTCGGCATCCGCCAACCTAGATGGCTGCCTCAGCTGAACTTGCTTGTGATTTTCAAACCACAGTCTGGTTCATTGTTGAAGGCCATAATGTGACTTGTAGAAGTTTAAATTCTACTGTCATTTGGTGGGTGGCAGTCTCATGGAAAATCATGTCACATCTCCTATTTTTATAATTAATGTAAACTTTTGGAAACTGTATGACATGTGACCGATGACAGGCTCCTGGGAGCCACTGGTTGTGGAATGATTCTTGGATTGGTGGCTTTCATAATGGTTTCCGAGGTTCAACCGCTTGCTAACCTCTTGGTCTCCCGACCGACCCTAGTCAAACTTAGTGTAACAAAGGTTAAATTATGAAATTCTTTAAATGAACTGCTTGCTCAGTTGGAGTCGAATTGGTGGAATTGTTAATGGTTGCAAGCCATTCAAAATGACGAGTGTATCATGTTGCCTTATATGCAATATGTAAAACAAACACGTCAAGAATTATTTAGAAGGAGTCAAAACATCTTTATAGTTTTCGCAAAAGCAAAAAAAAAATAATAAAAGTTTGGTATATCGACATTCTACCAACACACAGCCACGGCCTTAAGATGTGAGAAATGGTGAACAAACTACAATGACAGTCCCACAAGCAGCATATTCTCTCGGTCAAAATGACAAAATATCATGTGTGAATAGGGAATATGTCTCAAACTTCGACGCTCAATGATATGGGCATAGTCTAAAACATAAACACGGTAAAAGATCTCAAACAAGGCTATAAATCGAAACGAACGCAAACATCAGATCTATTCGATTTCATTTCAAAGTCTTGTGTCTATTTTCAAAAATAATGCAAGACTTCATTTACTTTATAATTTTATTCTATCTGAAAAGAATCTGACACAATATCTTATTGTAGTCTTCTTTATGAAGCAGCACTCATCATCGCTGCTTTCTGCTCCCATAAATTATTTCCAGAAATTAGAAAATCACAAACGACAATTTCTTAAAATACCTTATAGTAACAAAGGAATGGACCTTATTGATGTGACCAGTATATTCAAACATCCTAAAGTCGCGAAACAAGTTCCAGTTTATTATGAAGACATATTGGAATCATAGTGGGTGTGTATTTACATGTATTAAATAAATTAATTCATGGGAAGCCTCACCGAGGTAAAAGGACGAAAAGATTTTTTTCTTTTAAATATTGTGACAAACATGTCGAAGAGATATATTTATAATATTTATTTATATATATTATATATTTGCTAACAATCAGATATTTTATTTACATAATTTAAAATAAATTATTTTATTAGTTTTTTCCTTTTTAATTGGATTATGGATTCTACTACCTATGTTTGGCGACAAAAATAAAACAAACACAGCCCCAAACATCTTTAAAGAAAAATTAGTTCGGACGCACCGAAGCCGGAGACTAACCAACAACTATGACTGGATGTCAATAGATATACACTATTATGGCAAGAAGAAAATTGACAATAAGACCGAGGGTGGCCAAGGTGCTTCGGAAAGGCAAGCGATTCTTGCCCCACAAGTAGTGTACCAGCGTTCATAGTAGGAACTTGTATTAAAAGCTGGTATTCATATACATTATATATGGAAATTCTCTTATTGTAATTGTGATCTACTTGTTGCTTTGCGGAGTTACAAGACTTGCCGATTTTTTAAAGTTCAATTTCCTTTTGTCTTTCTATTCTTCCATTTCTCGTTCTAATTTTTTTACAGTTCTTGTATATACATGTATGAATTTCTATATCTTTTTCTCGTTCTTCCTGTACTCATTTTTGCATTTCCATTCCTAAATGTTCTTCCCGTTATATTTTGGTTTATTTGGATACAAGTAATATATTTCGCAATTTTTATATCTGGACTTCCTTATGCTTTGGAAATTCTAATTCTGCTGATGAATGGTTACTCCTTAACAGCCAAACCTTAGGCAAAACAATTTATGTGTTTACTGTCTTCCGACCGACCCTATGCTCCCGATCCTAACATTTCTCACTTTTGGAAATTTTTGTTCTAGGATGTGAACCAATCTTGATTAAACCAGGCGATCTTCTTAATAATCATGTACCAAAGGAAATATTCAGTTCATGACGTCATTAACGCCAAAAACCCCATATAAACATAAACATAAGATATATTGATAAATTACAATGTAGGAGAGGTATAAACTGTCAACATACATTCCAGCGTCCGTTAATAAATAAAAACATTCAAGTCTGGGAAGCTTTCTATGACCTCCACACAGCAAATTAGAAAACCTCCGCAAATTATTGAAAAGAAAGGATATGGAATATATATACCTGGAAGACACGACCCATATCTAACATACGAACAAATATCTTAAAGCCTAATTTAACTGACCGTAAAGCGCTTATCTGAATTAACTTTCTACAGACACGCTAGAGGCCAAAATAGGAAGATCAGTCAAACTTTTATAAATTTTTAGTTAGTGACAATTACATTCAATGTCCAAATACAAATAAGAAAATCTTACAAATTATAATCATTATGTTGAAAAGATGTCAACTGTAGAAATCGTTATCACGAATTTTAATTTGAGATCATAATGAATTCCAGATATCGCGATAACGGATTAAAATTCGATAAAACGAATTCCCAAAAACCGTGATCTCAAATTATAAATCAAGATAACGAATCATGAATATGTTTTTGATAGGTACTCTATTGGGCTTCAGTATAGCACGACTTTATCTTTCCAACACACATTCCAGTATCCGGAAATAAATAAGAGGATACAGCAAGGGAGAGTCTGTGTTCTCGTTAAAATCTTTAAGTCAATTTGTTAATGTTAGCAAGCAACACTAGTCTAGATAATTTTTTTTAATGTTAGGGTGACCGACGAGATATTTTCACAGATTTGGGTTACGGAAACCCCCCACACTTATTATACATCATTCTAAAGATGGGAACACACCCCATCGATATTCCGTTGTCGTCGTGATCAGAACTGGCCACAACTATGGAACGCTATAGCTGTCTTATGATGAGCCTTTTCTATATACGCAGTGCTTTTAATGATATACGCTGTACGTTTGACATTATACGCAAACATATGCAAGGAACAAATTATGGAGGGCCATATAAATATATTTCTTTCAATCTGAACTTTTGTATAGAAACATCATCTCCAAAATGAATAACTTTTTTACACATTTTCACATAAAATGGAAAATACATATAGCATGAGTTTACAACAATGAAATATAATTTTATTTTCCAAAAGTCTTTTATTGATTAATTGATTGATTGAATTGTGCTAAACACGTCCAATGGCAAATATTTCATGCATATTCGGGACGAGATCGAGCATATTAATGATGAGTGATGATGAATGAACCCTGCTTTGTACTTGACCGACACGCTGAGTCGAATTTTTAACGCGCTAGCTCACGAAAGCAGTGCTCAGTCCGCAGGAAGACATGCCACTTTACCCAGAAACATTATTATCACTATGGACCGACCAATCTTTGCTCTTACTCCTTGATGTTGCGTGCTTAGCGGAAAGGCAGCAAATACCAATTTAAATGTCTTTGGTTTGACCCGGCCTGCGATCGAAACCACGACCTTCAGCACTCGAGGCGAGCACAGTAACCACGACACCCCGATGCAGTTCAAAAGACTTTGAAAGCATGATAAGTTATGAACTGCTATTGTGTTTGTTGACATATAACGTCTATGAAGCATAATGTGTAAGTTTTCTGTGTGTTTTGTGTGACAATAATATAATCCTGATAATATTAGGGGTCCTGTAGTCCACCCCCAAACACACAACTCACATTTATCCAGGGGCGGATTTAAGGGTGGACGTAGGGGGCGTACGCACCCCCCCCCCCACCTTTTTCACGCCAAAAAAAAGTTAAACTACAGATCCCAAATATCCGTATTTTTAACACGTCTTATGCAGACATTCATAAGTGAGGTAATTGCTGGTCGTGGTAAAATGGATCAGTAAAGGGTAAATAACAATTAGAACAGTAAACAGTTGCGGATCCAAAGGGGGA
>JAULBM010339617.1:0-12641 GCA_032357055.1 Geukensia granosissima
ATACACTTTATACACTGTTTATTTCGGCCACAATAAATTTATTTCTTTAACTGTTTTCTGTTTGCATGGTTTATTCTGT
The DNA here is from genome assembly GCA_032357055.1 of Geukensia granosissima. NCBI lineage: Eukaryota > Metazoa > Mollusca > Bivalvia > Mytilida > Mytilidae > Geukensia > Geukensia granosissima. The sequence goes on from JAULBM010339617.1 coordinate 80, forward strand.
AAAATCAAAGAGTATAAACTTATTCTCAAGATATGAAGTATACTTTGTTTAGCAGTGAAAATTTCATTTAAATCGAACAAGAAATGATTTCTTTCTTTTCTTCTTGAAAAAATGTAGTTAAAACTTTATGTAGAGAAAAAAAAAACTTTTGACGAGAGACAGCATTAAAAATTGTCATTTTTTACACAAAACGTCAATTGCACTCTTAGATAAACATAGCCGGGAATCTGCTTTTCCCAGCAAAAACAACAAATGTTAAAAATTATTTGCTCCACATTCAATGTATCATAAAAATCCATATGCCATGAAAAACAATCAACCTGATACGTTCTCCAAAATTTCTCATCAGTAATAAGAATTAATGGAACAAGATTTGACAGTGACACAGAAGAACATGTTGTTTCTGCAAAATCATTTTTGGTAGAGTGTATCTTGTATCGAAATAAAGACGCTGGTGGAAAAAATCATGTCCCTTATGCCAAATCCTGCGAAAAAAGTTAATATATGTAGGATTGTAACGAATTCTGGGTAAATAAATAACATAGATGATTAGAAATATGATTACAAAACAAACTGGCATACTGTTATTAAGAAATCACCTTAACTGACGGGCATAATACCAAAGAGAACTTCACTTACATGTGCCTTTCTCGTTGTAAAATTTCTTGGCTCTGCGTTGAGAGTATCGTTCCACGTTCCAAATACTCGAATGCAGGGTGTAAGGCATAACCCTATTTTTGTCTACGCTTAAAATACTTTAGGCTAGGCATAAATAGTGTTATTTATGTTTAGGCGGAACTTTTTATTTTTGACACTGATACTGTGTCATAGTTTTAACAACGAAATAAGTTGAAACACTTTATGTGTCCTGTTCGGGTTGATTTGTTTTGTAAATATTCTATCATTGAGCAGTAATATGGTAATTTCACGAATAAAATATAAAATAATTTATAATGTTAACAATTGTAAAAGTTTATTTTGGATTAAAAACTATTTGTAAAGGAAGCAATGACTTGAATAATGAATCTACTTTTATATACGTTAGTTAATGGAAGTAAACTGAAATGAAAAAAAAAGAATAAAAATCCATTACTCGAAATTTGGTTCCAATCAGTGATCCTTTTCAGCATTTCCAAAGCCTTTTTCATCCCATGCTTAAGATTTGCTTAACAAAGATTAAAACATAAGCTTCAGCAGTTTGGTGCCATAATTACAAAAGTCCGTTGCCAACGCCACTTTTAGAAAAGAGCTAATATTGCCGAAATTTATTTTCATATACATTTTTTAACAGTTTGGACGACTTCCATTGTCCACACTGAACAAAAAGTGTCATTGCTTTCATGAAAATGAAACCAAGCTTCAACAGTATGTGCTTCAATATGGTGCAATTCGGCGAAAAACACGTCTAGTTACACAGAGGTATCACGTTTGTGCACAAGTTTTTAAAAAATGGGAACCCTCTTAACTCTATATGAATAATAAACCAGGACCAAATATAATTGCCGGGTTCGGTGACGTTAATCTTTTTAAAACATATTCACTGTATGTTAAGAACAAGCAAATAATATGAGTAACTTACTTCGCCTTTTCTCCTAAAAAACCCGAAAAGTCCGTTACAAAACCCGATTAGTCCGGAAACGTCAAATAAAAAAAAAAAAAACGCGAGAAGTCCGTTACCATTCTACACAGTGAGATAAGTACTGGAAATTTTACTCTATGGAATTTTATCGAACCGGAAATAATGTTTGTTGTGATATGTAGTCACTGTTGGAATCTAACATGATTACATGTAGAGTTATTAAGCACGTATGTTACTATACTTGGGAAATGACACAATGAATTGTGACGATGCACTTTAAAAAGATCTTTACTTATTAACTTTGAATGGGACGTGACCTATTAAAATTAGACACAAACTTTTTTCCGCAAATCTATTAAAATATATTAGCATTAAAATTAATATATTTCTGACTTTTTTTTATTTCCGAATAAAAGTTCGAAATCGAAAGGTCATCCAATCTGTATAATAGATATTTGAACAAATTATTTTTGAACTGACCTGGAACCTTGTAATCATTTAAGGGTTTTTTGCGTATATCTGATAGAATCTAAATTCGACAGTTGCAATGCTGTTTAAACAATGCGAATTTTTAAACTATTGCAAGAAGGAAGTCATTAATACTATCATTGGATTTTGTTTTCTGTACTTTGGCGTAATACAAAAATAGAATAAAAATAACTTCGGAATAATTGAATTCACATTCATTGGATACACGTAATTAATTCGTCAGAAATATTGCTATGCTCCATCAGTGTATGAACGGGATATTTACTTTTGCCAGGGTAATCATATAAAATCCCCTGAAAATAAAACCGACAGGGTAAACCCTAGATTTGTTTCAGGGGTCATTAAAAACAAACAAACACTGTAATACTAAAATTATGGTGCGGAAATGTAAAGGACGCCGTACCAAACATTCAAAATTGGCAAATTAATAAAAGTTTCCACAAAGCCTTTATTAAGAGTGGTTTTCTGTACTATTTTTGTTCTATTGTTTGTTATCTGTAATATTGACTTTTATGTAGGCTTTTCTCGTGAACATCACGTTTCTTTAAACTAGTTTTTGAGAATTAGTCAGCACTAACTTGGTTAACTTTACTTCAAAGGTACAGGAAAGATATCATGTGGTTGATTGACAAACGGACGCACACTGCTTTAGTTAAATGGTTTTTCGGCTTTAAGAGGAACCATTTAAACCAAAAAGGAACAAATCAAATGGCAAAACATGCAAGGTGTAAAAAGTATTTTCAAAAGCATAAAGGGTAAAGATGAATACTTATATACCTTTCTGGGCTCATTCGGTGATACACTAGTTCACGTTAAGTGCTGAATGCTGATGGTATGTCATCGGATTTAATAACACAACTCCCACGGGTATCCAGATCTTGAAATGCGCCGAACATGGTTTCTGCTTCTAAACTTCCAAATGATCTTACTATGTTTGCTCCCTTTTTAACGAACGGGAAAAGCTGCAGTCTTCGGTCAATGTAGTTCAAAATTCCTTCATACATAATGTTTGGTATACCTAATACAAACGATCCTGCTGGTGGAATGAATTAAATTTTACACCCTGAAGCAGCCAATTTCTGAACCTGATTCGTCGCTTTACTCTTTCCAAAACCTTAATTCCTGGAGTGTTCTCTACCTCATACCACTCACGAATCAATCTGCAGAAATTTTGCTACCATTGCGCTTTCCACATCTAGAGAAAAAGTTTGTTTTGCAAAGGCATTTCACTGTTTATCTAATAAATCTTCCACCAATGTAATATTCAGATTGCTTTAGTTTTTCTCTGAATCCTTTGCATCTCTTACCCAAGCATCGCGATTTATTCCAGAATCGGGAATTCCAGTTTCACAACATTTTACTCGCGCATTAGTAAGCAAATGATGACAATCTAGAAGACAAAATTGGTAACAGCTACAGTGTTGTATTCGGGTTTAGAAAACCATATATTCTCGTCTAAACCATGAATAAGTGTTTCCTCATTGAACGGGGTCTCTTTTCTCCAATGGTCAAGCTCACTTGGGAAGATGTATTCCGCGTACACTGCATTTAGTATGTCCATTGAAAACTTTTTAACCAATGAACTGCACATCTTTTTTAGAGGTGAAACATTTGTTTTCTTTAAGCCATACCTGGCCATCATGGAGGAGGTTTCCGCTGTTTCAAAAATTTTAGTTCTAAATTTACTCAGAATTTCAACCATTTTGTACTTTGGCCATGATGTTGCAAATATTACTAGTTTTGCCTCAATTTTGATGCAACACATTTCAGACATATTTTAATTTCTTGTTTGTTGAGAAAAGATGACAAAATTTGTGGTTCTCTAAATTTGTTTAAAAAATCGTCTACAGTAGGAAAGAAATGTGCAGAGATTTTTGTACATGGATCTTTACGCATTGCATCAATCATTGCATCATCAACTGTGATTTGTAAAGATGTAGCAACAACTTGATCATACGTAGACAATGTTTCAATCATTGTTAGAAAAATACTAGGGTGGATAATTTCCTGACCTTATGGTGGAATCGTTTTATCTAGGATACTTCTGGGACGGCAAAATTGATTTTAGGCATTTTTGGTTGGTACATTCTTTTTTCTGCTATATCACAGACGAAATTCACATGGTTTTTAGGTCCAGACGCAAAACGCATTTACTTGAAGTTCTTTCCGTTTATATTTTAAGACAGTCAGGATGATTGATAATATTGTGATCAATAATAACTCCAAAATATTTTGTGTTCTGCTCACAATAGTAGCATTGGTATGTATAATGTTTCGGCATTTCAAACTACTTGACAAATACTTGTCAATTCGAAAGTGCAGGGTTACAAAGATGTTTAAAATATGACGACCATATCTCATGTTATGAACGAAAAAAGAAAACCCAATACATATATTGTTATTTTACTGAGTAAATTTATCCAAGCATCTAGCTTGCCGTGTTTTGGGTATTGACTTTGACACCCTGTCATGTAAAACTTGAAAACTATATATTGGATTTAGTTGATAATATGGAGTACCGTATATCTATCTATACATTGAATCTCACTGTTCTATTAAACTAACTTATGCACAAAGAGTAGAGGTGCGACATTCAACATCAAAACTAGTTCTTGTTGGTATAGATATCAATGACCTTTTCTTTTTCTTAAACAATTATTAATAAATTTATTACTGTATATCTCTTGTTTTGACAACACAGTATTAAATCTTTGGATATACGGTGTTTGGTGACATCTCGTGTTGAGAGATTTGGTGTCTAGGAATTTTACACTGAGCTTGCTTTCAGTAATTGCGAACATTCATAATGAATGCATCTTCTTTTTGCATGTATTTTTGTAAAGTATTTTATTGTTATTCAGGTGCACTCTAGTCGGACTTGATGAATTTCTATCTGATTTTTATAGTTTCTCTATTATGTCTAATGTTTTCTCTCTTATTTTGTTCCTTTGACCACTCATTGGGGGCTTTGGGTTCCCAATAAATTATTTTAAGACCTTCCACATGTCTCATGTGCCTGTGATCTTTGGTATGTCCTTGTATTATATGTTTTGTTACATGTATATTTTTGATATATTTGTATATTTAGGTGGTAGCAGTAATATTTTATGAATATACCTTTTTATTTGGGGAAATGTAATAAAATGAAAAGATATGGGGTAAATGTCAGAAAAACTTCACTCCAACCAGGAAAAAATTTACAAATCTAGAGGTCATCACATACCGTCAACGAGGGTGAAATACCACTCCTTGTGAAAAGCTTTTCACAATGTGGTGCCAATCTATATAACATGTAGTCGGAATTTCATGTACTACCAAAGTTTATTACATTTAGTAAAAAAGTGTATAACATTAGGTACCAAACTGTAAAACATGTAGTTTTAAGGTGTATTAAATGAAGCATCAAAAGTATTATTTGTAGTTCCAAACTTTATAACGTGTAAACATTAACTGTATAATATATTGTACCAAAGTATATTGCAGTATTACACGTGTTACATGTGATAAAATACATGTAGTGTATAAAATTCAGTACCAATGTGTATAAAAAGTATAAAGTGTTTAACACGATGGGTGACACTGGTGGAACAGTAATAACTTACCCTTCCGGAGCACCTGAATTCACCCTAACTTGTTGGAGGTTCTTGTTACTTCAGCTTAAGTTTTTAGTGTAGTATTGTCTCTACTATGTCTTTCATTTTGTTTGCCATGATCTATTCTGTCTTATGAATTAACAATCTCTGTCTGCCGCTCTGTTATTTTTGTATTTTTTTTTTCTAAAGTGTATTACATGTAGTAGTAGTAACAAAGTATTTTACATATACTGCATGCCATGTGTTATATGCTTGTTCCAAATTTGGAGTCGAGATATTTATTTGGTATCTGTCTTTCATATTTTTTTATTAATATGTATAACATTGGGACAAGATTTACTTCATTTTACATATAAACGTTGTATTTGTTTAAGGCAATCTAACGCTCGTCACAATCAATGGGGAATGCTTTGTGAGGTCATGAGGACCTCTTGATTCTACAATTCGCTCCGTTTCGATATGGAGTATGATCTTATTGACATTTACCCCACTTCTCCTCTTTATTACGTTAATGGCCTCCCCGATGGCGGCCGGGGTATATAAATAGGTCGTTCGATTCCTCCGCCTGCGGGTAGAACCCCTGCTAAAAGGGGCGTCCGTTCGTTCCAGCGGGATGTATAAATACTCAAACTCCCCTTCTCGAAGGTTGTGAAAGAATAGGCACCAGTTGTCTCCGTCCTGGAGGCACTAGTCCTCTAAAAGGGACGTCCCTGATTGTGGGGGATGTATAAATTCACAATCCGTAAGGAGACAGACGTTAAAGACGCTCCGTGTTTAGGAAATGCCGCGTCTTAAGCACGTTAAAGACCCCTTGTAACAGCTCATTACAAGGCTAAATTTTCCGCCCCTATCCAACCCGCAATTTTTCCAGTGGCAGTCTAAATGTCCCTCCTTTACCGGTCCCTTGCTCACAGTCTACATATTGCATGGTTTATTGTTTAACTTGTTTTCGTCCTGAAAATGCATGAAATATTTGCCACTGGACGTTAAACAACAATCAATTAATCAGTTATGTTAATGGAGTTTGACAATATAGTCATTTGCCTTCACTGCTAAAATGACACAAGTTTTTCACTATAGTCTTATACTTTTCATGTCGCCAAATAAAGCTTATGTAGTGTGTACTTATATGGTTTTTTGTGTTCCTTTTTCTGTGGATTTCTTCAGGAGTTAAATTTTCATCCTCGTAAAACGCATTGGCTTAATCTCTATGTAAACGACGTCCTGTACAATGGAGATTCGTTCCCAGAATTCCGTTGCATTTCTAAAACGGTCTATTATTTGTGGTGTATTTTTATGAAATTGTCCCCTTTGTCTTTCCCATTGTTTTGAACGACATGTACTTACACAGTTTTAAACAAACACTGGTTAAAAGGGTTAAATTCAGTAACGACGGTATATGCAGGCTTTTTAGAATTGAATGATAAAGAAACAATAATTGTCTATTTATACCATCATTCGTATGAAATATGACTTAGTTAACTAATGCCATCAATCCCTAGTTCAAAGTAGATCGATAAATCTACCCAATATTGTCTTAAAATATATCATATTATTCCGTTATCTAGATAAAATGAATTGGAAACTCACTGGAATTATATTTGTAATTGTATGTCTAATGATTTATCTAATTTAACGAGCAGGGTAATTACTACCTTTGAACAGATCAAAAGATCATATCTCAAAAATTTGCCCACATAAACACTGATATGTAGCTTTCGATATACCTTTCACATTTCAGGTTTCACAAACAGAAAGAGGAGGTGGTAAATCATGGTATCGCTATTATTTCTATGAATTAACTAATGTTCCATAACCAGAACAATTTGTACTTTTACAGGTTAACATTAAATTCTTGCGTACATGTCGTTAAACACTGATGATGATGAGTTCAAGGCAAAATTTCAGGATCAGGAGTTATAGGCATGGCTATTTATTGAGCAAATGAACATATTGTTATATGAGTATCGCGATTTTACCATTCAAAACCAAACCAAACACACAGCAGTTGCAAGTCAATTCCCAGAGAGTGGGTAATGTAAAATAACCAGACGTGAATAGTGACCCAACATATTCGTACCTCAATGTCTTTTTTGGGTTACTAAGCACATCAAGGCAAAATATTCTGACTCACATACCAAACATTAAACCAGAAAAACAGGGAAAATTAAGACCAGGCGAAGAAAATCACCGTCATAAACAGAAGGTCAAATAAGTTTTTCAAATACTTTGTCTCTTTATGTGTACCTGTGGGTTCAACAAATGGTAATTATGTACAGTCATGAAAGTCTCAAGGTTTTGTGCTCAATCACGGAGAAAGATTATCGATTCTAAGAAATGTCTATTAACCTTGCTTTTTGTTTGTCTATTGGATATTTTCGTGCCGTAAGGACGTGGTTTTCGCCATTGGATTTTCCTTTTTATTCTACTCTATTCTCATCATTTTATAAAGGTCGATTCTACCTTATAAGGTTTGTGTTTGTTTTTATGGTTTACTGACATTTTACGTTTATATGTTTCTGTGTATTAACTCGTATTTATTTTTTATTTTCTTCATACATCTTACATTTTTTAAATTAATAATTTCTACATATTTTTTTCAAATGAAGCAATTATACTTTGGTGTATGTCTTCGTTCGGTTTCATTTTATAACAGTCTTTGACTATTTTGGATATAGTTACAATATATGTCAATGCTGATAAGAAATTAAAGTTATCTTAGGCGGAAAAAGCTTGTAAAAGAACTTCCTTCTGTTCACTAAAACGTAATAGTAACAGATAACCACACTTAATTTACCCTCGTGGAAATAATACACCCCCAATGATCTGTAACATTTTCTGTTAGAATTTCTACATTTTATGCACGATTCATAACTTCCATTCAGGCAGTCTTCACAGCTGATTGCTGTACGTACACTTGAACTTGTCTGATATTTAGAACTGTTTTTAGTCCTGATGAATCTCGGGGAATAACATATGCCCGATTTCTGCTGTCAGATAAACTCAGCAGAACTCGTAATATTGACATCGTTTAATAAAACCAACTGCAGCGTCCTGTGCCCCAAGGCATGTGCTGTTTAAAAGTAACTCTGAAGATTAAACACGGATGAGCTTTATATTTCCAAAAAAATGCAAGTTTTCTAAGAAAGTGGAAATAAATGTATTACAAAATACCAATACCAATTTGATGCATTGATGGCCATATCGTTTATTTACAACTCGTCAAAATGTTGGAAAAAATACAATGACATTAATTAATAAGCACAAACAAAAACGAAACGAAAACAATCTAAATAAACAGTTGTCCAAACTCAGTTAAGCGTTACCTTTGCATCAGAGGGAAGAGCCTTAGAAATTTAAGGTAATTTTTTTATCAATTTTTAAAGGACAAATTAAAAGCGTTTATTTAATGAATCATGTCTATATGTAAAATTTGTTTTATGTCGGTGCGTAATTTTCACCAAAAAAATTGATGGGAAATAATCTGATAAGAATAAAGTGTTCATTTAAGTTTTGAAATACGATAATTTCAGATTAAATTTTTGGGCCAAATTATTGGCCTCATCGAACCACCTTAATCTTTAAATCAAAATTTGGTCCATTAAAGTTGGCCTTAGTAATAACCGAAATACTTGATAAGTCATATCTCAAACATACACACAGCGGTCAAATAAAATGTTCAGAGCTTTATATTAAGTGACAGTTAAATTTTGCAGGTGTTGTCCCTTTTTATAATACTTGTATTTTGCATAGGTTGTCGCCGTTTTAGTCGATAGAAAATTCAAACTTTTTCGTTCTGCACGAAGAAAACATAGGGTCAAGTATTGCTGCAGAATTACCATCTTGTCCGTTTTTATTTATTTTCGCGTTGACAGATTTGGTGATTTTGTCATCCAAGATAACAGCCTTGGGGATACTTTCACAAAAATAAGAACATTTTTCTGTAACATGAGCCTCCTTCAACGTGGATATGGTTTAATAGAATTATTGTTCATGTACTTTTTCAGTTAAAATGTGTTGCTATTTTGTAATGAGAATTCAAGCCTATAGTTTTTGCCAAGAAAGAGATTGATATGAATCGAGAAAACTCTGTAAAAAGTTTCCACGAGTTCTATTTAAGTCAAGAATATTAAGGACAATTGTACAGACCATTTGCAATATTGACTTGTCTCGTTCAAGAATAAGGTAATTTGTTAACTCAGTTATTTCCATAGGTCAGTAGTAAATGTTGGGATATAACTGGAACCATGGAATGTTTGTGGGATTCGTACGAAACTCCTCTAAAACAAACTTTAAAAGTAATGATTTCGATGAAAATTTGACCCTTTTCTGATCAAATTTGACTATTACAGTCAGATATACATTTATTGTACAAAAATGACCCCCTAACCGCTGGATCATTCTGGTTATGACCCTTGAGGGGTCTAACGTACACCAGCCGTACTATAGTATAACCTAGACTAATCAGGAAACGTGTTCAGGTTTTCTATTTTATTGTTGCTGAGTTATCTTTTGCTTGGTCTACTAAGGTCTTGGTTTTCAAAGAATCTGATTAATCTAAACTGTATACTGTTATCTGGTGATGACTCTCCGTCAAAGCAGAATATTAGAGACCGCTCCTGGATAATAACTTCAGAAGCGATTGACGTTGCTGCATTCAAAGTTACATGTACTGTGTAGACCAACCAAGCAAGCAAGTCAGTAGAGAGATTTCAAAGACAAGAAACCAAAGAAAATAAGCCAATTTACCAGGACACAAATAAAAGTAACAAACGACTTAAACGAAAGACTTAGAAAAAGTAACAAACGACTTAAACGATAGACTTAGAGACATCAAGCTGTTTCGCTCACCGTGGAAACCCGAAAATCGTTTATAAGTGTCAAATACGGTATATTACAAGAAGAAGACAAAGAACGAATTTGAAGATAAAGAATCAGATTCCTCTTTTACTGTTAGAAGTTAGAACTACTGAATAAATTTACGGACAACTGAGTGTGAAGTGGTAGGTTAAATTTAACCTCAAAACATTATTAGTGATATATAATTGTATAAGTCCGGTTAATATATCCACCATTAACACATGTAAAATGATAAATATATTTCTATTACTTCTTTTAATAAAACGCATTCTTTACGTTGTGACATCTTGCAACTCTGGTGCAGTACAATCAATCAGTACAATCAATAATTAATAAACAGCTGCAGTACGTTCTTTTAATGAGTATGATATTATCAAATTTATTAATCAACAGTCAAAAAAATATCGTGATTGTTATTGACAGCTGGAATAATTATGAAATTAATTAATTTACTTCGATTGTACGCCAAATAGCATATCCTCCTTAAGCATGCAAACTTCTAGTAGCAAGTTGATTGAAATAACTCGTGAAAGTGTCCATCAAACTGTTTTTCGCTTACTTAATCGCATCGTAATATTGCGTTTTTGTGACCATTGGAAAAATAAAACGCAACGTCTTTTAACATAGAAAACAATTAAGCAATTTAATCTTTATACATGTATATGACATTTATTTTGTATTCAACAATTATTTTGTTTCAGGACCGACTCGGTGGTGTAATGGTTAGCGTGCTCGCCTCGAGTGGGGAAGGTCGTGGGTTGGATCCCCGGCCGGGTCAAACCAAACACATTTAAATTGGTATTTGCTGCCTATTTCGATTTGTTTGGATTTGAGTAAATCTTTTGCTGCACTTCCTATGTTTTGGTTCTAATTCTGTTAATGAGAGTTTACTTCTTGAGATGCGCATATATCATATCAAAATTCAACATATTTTTGACCTTGGTAAACTTGTATCTTTCACTCCCGGGAAATGGTTTTGTTATATTGCATTAGAATAATGGTCTCAAAATCACTCCGCGGATACAATTCGTATCTTAATACATATTTTAGTTTTGCAGCATGGAGTTAATTTTTGTTTTCAACTTCCTGTGTCAAGTCGAGGCAAACTTTTGTAAGCTTTTAAAGACATACTCTTTGGTTTAGACATGAGGATTGGAGATTACCAAATCACTAAATCAACAAGAACAAATAGAAAAAAGGTAATGTCAAAGAAATCACACCACATATCTTTCAGAGTCTGATGAAAATTCAAAATCTAGAATATTGTTAATAGCAGACGCTCTTTCGTGAGAAAACAATATCCTTTTTCTGGAGAAAGTCTGAGGCAACAGCTGGACGAGAAATTTTGCAGTGCACGCACAGTCCCGAAAAGGTGTAGATTGTGTCTTTTTGGCATATATTGCATATTCTTTCTTTTAAATATTATTATAGTTTTTCTCTTGTACCGTGTGGATGTCTTAAAAGCTTCACGAGCTTGAGTTGTATGCTCTTCTTTATGTTTGGGTACTGGAATGTATGTTGGAAAAATACAGTTTACATTTTTCCAACAATGTAAATGCTTATATTGTTTGTCTGTATCAAAGTACTTGATCCTATCAGTCTTACTACAAAACATCTGTAATACGGTTTGGACGCCTCTCTGTCCGACTCCAGTTACTTCCTTGTTTTTTTTTGTTTCGTGCTCCACGGAAATCAAGTGAAATAAGACATCCGCTTAGCGAGAAATAATGCGTTGCACAGTCCCGAATCATTTTATTTTGGTGGAGGTTTGGTTTTATAATTATGTTCTAAATACCACGCCTTCAATTTTGCCAAATAGTAATCTAACACTTTACAAAAAAATTCTTTCTGGCCGAGACGCACTTTCCAGCACCCGAAAATAAAATGGTCTGGCCTTATACCATTTTTTAAAAACTTCTTTTCATTTTTTATTGATTGATTGATTGTTGTTCAATGTCCAGTGCCAAATATTTCATGCATATTCAGGACGAAAACAAGTTAAACAATAAATCAAAATGTAGACTGTGAGCAAGGGACCGGT
>JAULBM010339638.1:0-22668 GCA_032357055.1 Geukensia granosissima
TCAAAGCGCTGTTCCTTTGCTTGGAATTTTCTTGTGCATATGAGATTTTTGTGTCATGAATATTTACTCCATATCCCCTTTTTTCTTTCTGTTTACAGATTATTATACTTCATGCAGAAATGTCGTTTAGTCGGACAAGAACCATTTGTTAATTTGCACTAACTTATTAAATCTCAGCCCATTCATAGCAGCATGAACTAGTGTCATCCAAAGGCGCACTTACATAGTAACGTTTGATGATTTGTAAAATTAACACGAGCTAAATTAATATTGTTTTTGTTTACAAAATACAAATGAAATACATTGAATTATTTATTTATGCATTACATGTACAGGTTGATTGTTTAACTGTTTAGAATAACCCTAATGGCTTTTTGTCTGCAATAAATAAATATTTATTTTTTTTTATAAAACAAAAAATACACAAAATTTATCATTAAAAAAAGGAGCTGTCAATATATATCATTTAAAAATAATCAACCTATCAACTTATGGTATCGTGTTGTTGTCAACTTCTACCAAAGCGCTATTCATAAGCATTCAGTAAAATAAAAAAAAACAATAACATCGTCACATTGCAAAATTCCCTACTTTTATAAAATAACCTAAACATATATTTTAATGCCCATATCGTTTTTCAATATTAATGGACACAAAATAAACCTAAAACAATTTGAAGTATGGTATTTATGGAATCACGTGACTATCTATAGGGGTACAATACGGTTGTAATTTCCGGGATGATATGGATATCATCCTGGCGGGATGATATGAGTGCTACACCTTCAGATGTATCATCTATGCAGAATTCCCATATTTTTTACATAAATACATTATAATCCACCTTAACACACTCATCCTAGCGCAGTATGTTTATAATATCGTAAGACAGGAAATGGTCAAGAGAACAGGATTAGAAGACGAAAACAAGACAAACTGTGAGTTACCCGACTCCCCATCGTTTATCTGCCCTTGATATGGGCCGAGAAGAATTTCCTTCATGTGTGCAAATTTATACATTGTGACTTATGCTCATATAAAGTTTCATTAAAATCCATTGAATTGTTTAGAAGAAGATGCAGTTACAAAGTACGTGGATAGACGGACGGATGTATGGACAGACAGGCAGACACGGCGATTCCATTTTACCTCAACTTTTTGTCGCGGTGGTATAATTAGCACAAACGAAAATGAAGATTAAGTAAAAAGAACCCTATCGATACGATATAATACCGTCGCACTAGTGGTAGCTGCTGTGTCACTCTACTTCTAACAGCTCAGACTTTAGCGAAATGTTTTTGTATTCGCAGATAATGCCAAAGAAGCATTAAAACATTTGATATATATTATTATATTAACCATTACATTAGATAAATTTTGTTATTTTTTTAATCCAATGGTAAAAAATAAAAGTACACCAAGATCAACGGATTTTTTCCATCTTAAGTGGAGGTAGTGGTCAAGCCAAAGGAATCATTTAGAAACACATGTTAACCCATATTTTTAATGTTATGAAATTTGTTATACCGTATACACATTTCAAGGAATAAGCGCACTTTTGAAGCATTGGAATCAAAGCATAGGAAATCCATCATCCAAGATAAATAGAAGTAGTACTCAATACAATACCATTCAAAACAGGAAGCCAAAATCAAGCAGCAAGGATATCTATCATAAGCCTCTCTGTAACTTCAGGGGTTAAAATTTTAGAAAATATCGCAAAGTTTTATAATATTACATTGCAACTTGGCAGTTGAATATCCCCAGGGACTTCAATGACATCGACTTAGTGGTTTCACAATATTTTAATAAATTTTATGGATTGTGCAGTCTAAACAGTAACCTCTCAACAGCAGCATTAGAATAAACCTTTTTACAAAAGAAATCGGAAACCAAAACAGAATTTGTAAAGTATTGAAAAATATTTACTAGTATATCAACTTTCAGATAATAAGACAAGCAAAATATCTATTAGTTCTATCAAACTATAAGAAATAAAGGATATAAAGTAAATGAAAAACAATTATAGAAGCTAATTGCTCATCATATTTAAATTATCAAAATATTAAATTCGATTGCGTACAAAAAAGCGCGTTTATCAGATAACATAGTGGCCGACATATTGGAGAATGATTTATATATCGGATTAATTTTGTTGATTGTTGCTAAACGTCCAGCGCCAAATATTTTATGCATATTCAGGACGAGTACAATTAATCCTAAATGGGTGGTCCCCAAGGTCAGGGCCGCGGAATTTTCTAGCCACAAGAAGCAAAATTGGGACTTTTGATGTAGTGGCGGTAAATAAATCCTTAACAACTGTCCACCAACGATCACTCATTATAAGCTTATTTATACATCCCACCCAACCAACAGACGCCCCTTTAGGACAAGTTCTATCCCTGGCGGAGAAACCGAGAGGGATTAACAAAGCCTATTTCTTTTACCCCGGTTATTTTCGTGGTGGTCGAGCATTCTATACATCCCACCCAACCTGCTTGCAGGCGGAGAAACCATACGGCCTGTTTTGTACTCCGGCCGCCCTCGGGGGTATTAGGGAATGTATCTAATGAATCTAATTCTTACTTTGACTAACATCTGAACACCACCAACCATTCTAAAAAAAGAAGAATGTCGTGTTAAGTTAATGTGCATTGTTTGCGTCCACTGTTGTTTCCGGTTATCAAGATTTTAGTCGAAACATGAATCGCAAGTTGAAGAGTCATTGAACATGTAAGAGCTTTGTATCTTATAAATACTGATTCATAGTTTTGTTTACTTCTTGTACAAGTAAATGTTTGTCAAAGTTAAGAATATTGAGTCCCAAATATAAAGGTTTATTGAAATTAAATACGTTTAGCTGGGAATGTAAATGAAGTAAATTTAGTTGTTATCATGTATTATTATTTAGTCTTTATTCTGTTTTGTTTTAAATATTTAATATTTATTTCGTATCACTTAGATACTACAATCACCTACTAATCGCCTCATACTTAATACATTAAAGTGCAGGGATTAACATTTGCTATGAGGAAATTGATGCATTTATGCCAAGATAATGGGAAAGCCGATTTGCGTAAGTATACGTTTTCCCTCATTTAAAATGTGAAATTATACCATGTTGTTAATTTAATATGGTTTGCAGGAAGTGAACGAAAATCTAAAATTGTAGCCCGTGAGATGTAACTTTAACACAAATTTAGGTATTGCTTTGAACTAAATAGCTTAGGCCTTAATATGATTTTGGTTCCTTGTTATGATTAACCATAAATATTAAATCGGTATTTTTAATATCGAAATGTGTTTTTTGTAACGAACTATTCGCTTGATTGCCATTGGTAAAAAACGGAAATCAACGACTTTCCGGTGGCATACAAGTATGTTTGTACATGTGAATTGCATTCCTGGAAGATGGCCATCAATCTAAAGCAAATAGTCAAACACTTCATTTCTCATTAAAAATAAACATTTCATTATTTTATAACGACGTTTGTGTTTGATTTGGTTACATTGTATCAAATGACAGAGGATGTTCTCAAAGACACCAAAGTTGCGGGTATCTTTTTTGTTTTGTTATAAACAGCTTTTTATAGGAGTCCATCTTATAGCGATAGTGATTGATTATTTCCATGCTTCCAACATCAATATTCCCAGCGGAATTTTTTTGTTGACTGTCATAGTCGTATTCTAATGCAACAGTATTTGTAACGTCGATTTTTATTGGATGACATCGAAATTTTCATGGCATCTTGGTAAATTGGACGGGATCGACGTAGAAATTCTCAACCATCATTCATAGGGGATGCTTAACAAGGTAACGTGTTTGGAGAAAAGACTCGTTTTCAGAACGTTTTGCACTATGAATTAGCTCTATGAGGGTCCATTTGTGGCAAGTTCCAAAGACTGAGTTACACGCCCCTACCCAAACTGTCCCTACGAAAAAACAAAAAAAAACAAAAATAATTTAACCAGATTGTATAATTTTTCATTTCGGACGTGCATTATCAATATGGTATCAGTGTATCTCAACTAGTTATGGACCAGTTACCGGTTATTCAAATATAAGATTACCTCTTCTCAGATTGACGTCAACCCGGATAATAGTTAAAAAATTCCACGACGGGTGTCGCGCGCGAAACAGGGGATTCTTACCCTTTCATAGCACTTTATCCCACTCCTGTTTTGTAAAGGAGTTTGTCAAGTCCAAGCCTTTATTCTTTAGGTTTTCGTTTGATCTTTTAGTTTTTGTCGACTGTGCCTTGTCTCTAAACGAAGTTTTGATCTCAAATGGGAATTCTTTACTGGACTTGGTATCCTGTGGGGATAAAATTACTAGGCCTACACATAATTGTAATTTAATTGTCTTAGTTTGTTACCTCATGAATATGTCTTAAATAACGTTATTTTCATTTTTATTACCTACAATTCGAGTATAGTTTTCACCTGCTTCGATTTTGATGTCTCATCCGAGAATACAAACTAGTAGGTGTGTCGGGTTATTACATAACAGTGGGAATCTGTAAACTCATCTGTATAAATCAGCGTTGCTTATCGCTAATATGGATTTTCTTTTGAACTTAAAACATAAGGATGCATTCAACTCTCGACGCATGTTGTTAGTTTTATTTTCCCTAGAACAGATTTGTACTTTTAGATTTTTTTTTAATAATAAATGCAAACACCGTACTCTACAACCGAATTCATGTAAGATATTGCGTAACACTTCAAAAAGTTAATATGGCATACTAAAAAGTTTATTTAAACAATGCAGAAATGAAATTTCATTTTCCTAAAATTTCAAAAACTCATGATGATACGACTTTTGACGTCAACGTGATCGTAAATTTTTTAAACCAGATAAAAACATTAGCCGTCCATGTCTACGTTAACATTCGAGTTGGTAATCCAAATACCTCTTAAATTATTATCAAATGATATGCTGGGTTTGGCTCGATTATAAAAGTAATCCATGAACACCTACTACACATGTACGGATGTTTTGAGTAATATACTTTTATAATACAATACAAAGTTAAAAAAAAAATAAAAATCTAAAGTACAAATCTGTTCTAGGGAAAAATAAAACTAACAACATGCGTCGAGAGTTGAATGCACACTTATGTATACATATCATCAATTTTGGTTTGTATGAGAATGCTCTTAGTCATCAAACAAGCTTATCAACATACCATATAGTTTCTTACCGAAAAGTTTCTTATTTCAACATGCTTACAAAATCTGTAGTTGTTAGTAGTCAGAACTATTGATCACTCCCTCATCCAATGCTGTAAAATTTTGCATTCCATCTACCAACTACACATGTAAACAATCTCCAGTAAATGGAAAAATGGAACTTTTCTTCAAAATAAGCAGCTATTTCAGATATTTTCCATAAACAGAAACATTTATTGAAACAATTTTGGGATAATGTTGAGACTGCATTGATGTATTTCTGAAACCGATGGAAAATTGTCCATGCATGGAACGCCGAACAAGAAATGTTGTAAACATTTTATTCAATTTATTTACTAAAATTTGTCATGTCTGAGGTTTCAAGATGGCATAAAAATTCAGATTGAAACCATTAAAAACCTGCTAGCTTGAACGTTTTAATATTGTAATAAACAACATAAGTCTCGGATCTAGTTTGAACATGTCTGACATGAAATTAATAACATATTGTATTAGATACATTTGCGGCATCTGTACGTAGATTTCTGGGAATTATAGAGAGTTCCTCCCGCTCGATTCCACTGTCTGTTTCGATTTGTTGCGTTATGAGTTCTTCTTTTTTTGGATTTCCTGTGGTTTGAATTTTTCTGATGAGAGGCTTCTCTTTGCTATACACAGCAAAATGTGCCACGCATAAAATTCGCATGATATTGACAAGAATTTCGTGCGAAAATTTTCGCACGATTTAATACTAAATCAAGAAGCGCATGTATTTCGTGCCAAAAAATCGCATGATAATCATGGCTTTTTGTGTCAAATTCGCACGAAATTTTTTTTTTCATATAGTGTGAAATTTTTTCAACATTTTTATTCATGTGAAATTTATTATTTGCATTAAATATCACATTCTAAAAGCATGAATTTGATGCGAAAATTTTTTCGCATCAAATTCACATCAAAATTTTTTCATGTGAAAATGGCATGAAAAAATTTCCCATGGATTTCGTGTGTATTTTTCGTGTCAAAATGACATGAACAAATTTTCACACGAAATTCATATGTAATTCTTGTAAAAATGATATGAAAAATTTTGCGCATGAACATTTGGCTGTGTGCATACTTACAATATCATTTACGGTTATGCGGCAATAATAGTATAAGGTATTTCCGCAACCAGTGGGTCGATGCCACTGCTGGTGGACAGAGGTCTTCAAGAATATTCACCAGCCAAGTGGTCAGAATTGTCGAATATTTCATTTTTACTAGTTTTTTCTTTTAGTTTACCTTACTTTGTGGATTTTTTTAGATTTATTTTATACTCTGAATTAACGGAATCGTTTTTCCTTATATGGCAATGAAAAGATATGGAGAAGATGTCAGAGAAACCACTGCTAACTAAAGAGGAACTCAGAGAGAATTTACAAATCTAGAGGTCTTCAAAATGCTTCAACAAGGTTGGAATACCTCTCCCTTCGAAAAACTCTGTCGCCCCAAATAAATAAATATTTTATAAGACAATGAATACTGCTCTTACCTGAATATTATCAAAAAGTACATACAACAATTAACACAACGACAAATCAATGACTTTGGACAGGTACATAAGACATGTGGTGGGAAAAATAAGTTGAGTGGAATGCCACCCCCACCTCTCTCAGACAAGTGATCACAGAAAAAATCAAACAGAATCTACCGAATCCGACTAGAAAGTCTCTGATAACAATATGTCCAATATGGAAGTCTAGAATTATTCTCTGTGTATTTTTTTGTTTGATTTTCAAGTCTACATTTTCCTCTGTGTATTTTCTCATAGTGTTTGTCTTTGAGTTTGGATTCACTATTTTCCTTTGTGCATTTTGTCAAAGGAGGTGATGGAGTTGACTTCACCGATTGGTAAAGGTATTCTGAAACCTGCACAGGCTGAAAGGGGTAAACGTTTTTGTTGCCTCGAACAAAAAAAAAATTGTCAAAACCACAGGACATTCTTTGGTATTGAAAATTTAAAGATTCACTTCACCTTTAACTCTTTTTTATTTTCATGAATTAACATGAATATTTGAATATAACAAAAACTGATTTTATTAGATCGCTAACATTAATACACATGCATGTACCTTTCATGAGAATAATACCCAAAGAAAGTTAAATATTGTTTAATACTCGAGTTTACTACTTCAAGAAAAAAATATTTACTCAAAAGGAAAAAAACTGTGCATCCTCATGTAATTTCCAATTCTCTTAATCTTTAAATGATTTAAATATTTATATTTAAATATTTTTTACAGACGATTCAGGCAGTAAACACTTATAGATTTTTGCGATAATCTTATTTTTTACAGTTTATGAGATTCAAAAACCTCTTTTAATCTCCAAAAATGGCGATTCAACATTTAACACAAAAATGAGTTGTGGACATTAATCAATGAAACTTTCATCAAATTTCATTAGGATATTGGAACATTAGAGTTCATGAATTCATGTGTCAAATTCAAATTCACTTTTTTTACACGTCCCTTCAATTTTACCTCTATGGTCAACGAATCTGAAATCAATGACGTGATATTTTTTCTCTTGACATTTGAAATAGCTGTATATTTCTAACTTTTTTACAGTAGAAAATTTTAATCTAGACTCCTAGTTTCGTTAAATATTTATAATTTCATGTTTGCACAGTTTTTTTTGTCATGAGCATATTAGAATTTTCTCTTGAAAACACTATTTATTTATGTTCAGTCGACATTTATAAGGTCTCCATACATCGCCAATAAAAAGATGTCAATAGGTTAGTCTAGGTGTAAGTTTGTGCTACAGTCCATCAGTTGTGGTCATTAAAGTATGCAAATAGCTTTGTTACCTGGAAATCGGTGTCATATTATTACGTAAACAAAACATTACAAGAAGATACTTGCCAACAGTGAACACACACATGGCTCCAGTAGTTGTCGTTGTTTATTTCATCATAAATTGTATTTGTTCACCATTTTCTCAATAGATTGGATTATTGTCTTGTTTTATGAATAGTTACACATTTTGTTTTGGGGACCTTTTACAGCTTCCTTTATGGTGTGGACTCCCGTTGATTAACCCCAATGGGATGGCTGCAACATGGACAATCATGCCACATCTCATATTTTTATATTTGTACAATAGTTCAGCTTGTTGAACTGAACATTCATTTTAGATAAATTTGATAAATTCAATTCAAATCTTTATTGTCATTTAAACAAATTATGTTTGTGACAAATACAAAAACTAACAATAACAACAAAAACATATACTCAATATACATACAATTATGTCTGACGTAAACATGAAAATTAAGCCACTACTGTCCTCAGTTCTAATGACTGCTTTTAAAAGGAGCCAATTAATTTCACATGTTCCTTAGAAGAGGGATTTAGTATTTTATAAATATTTTGATCTTCAATTTTCCAATTTAAATTTTCAAATAGTTCTAACCGTAATTTGTTGTTAATTTTACAATGCAGGATGAAATGGTCTTCATTTTCAATGATATGGCAAAATTGGCACAAACGATCTTTTCTTGGAATTTTGAAGTAACAACCCCTCTCTATCTCTAGATTATGGTCGCTAATACGTAGTTTTGAAAAGCACTTTCTAATAAAAAATCATGATAAGTTAGATAAAATTCTTTATCCAGGCTTTGCTTTATTTCTTTATAAAAACATAGTTTATTAGTTTCATCGTAAGAATTCAGTTTATTATGGACAAGAGATTTATATTTCTCTTCAATATATCGCTTAACTTGGATCTTGATGGAGTGGACTTCCTTCAAATTTTTACAATTTTCAATCTTACTAAATAAATCATCATCATGAACAATATTTTTTATATATGTGTACCAAGAATAAGTACCTGAACTGTCGAGAGATTTCGACAATTCAAAAGCTTCTTTTAAAAGGGGGTTTATTTTCTCAGTATTTAGTCTGGCTAAATATATTAGAGACTGTGTCAAAACAAAATGCTCGATTGGCAGTCTGCCAAGTTCAGCCCTTGCTCCAATATTAGAAGCAGACTTTTTAACACCCAACTGAAATTTACAAAAGTTGAGATGTACTTTTTCAAATGGTGTTTTATCAATAAAATAAAAAGGATCAACGTTTTTTTCATTCTTTTCACCTCGAATTTTAGCCCTATAGTAAGGCAAATGGCCGTCCATAAAGGAGATTTCTGAGTTATATGTCAGAACTGGACGTACTAATTTATCAAAAAGGTTATTTGAAACTTCAATGGGAAGATAACCCAGGGAAGATGTCTTAGCTTTTATCGAAAATAAAACTTTTCTTCCCTTTTTAGCAAGGTCTTCAAGACTATAATTTAGATTACCATTATTTTTAAGTAATGTACCTAAAAATCTGTATTCAGTTACGTTCTGTAATAAATTGTTTTTATAACTAACGAACGGCTCATTCTTATGACTACTATTTTGCTGAATTACCATACTTTTTGTTTTGTCAATATTTAAAGTTAGTTTCCAATCATCACAGAAAACGCCTAAATTATTTACACTGTTTTGAAGACCTTCTTTACTTTCTGAAAGTATGACGAGGTCATCTGCAAAAAGTAGTGACCCGACCTTAGATTCGACTAATTTCGGGGACATTGAACTTTCACTTGTTGTGATTTGTTCTAAATCGTTTATAAAAATATTAAAAAGAGTGGGACTTATCGAGTCCCCTTGCCTTACACCTCTGTACGTTTCAAAAAAGGTAGAACAAGAGTTGTTAAATTTTATTGCTATTTCTGTTCTAGTATACTGATTTTTTATAACCTGAAATAGCAACTGGCCGATTCCATGTTTTGCTAGCTTATATAACAATCCATTTCTCCACACAGAGTCAAAAGCTTTTTTTAAATCTACAAAACATATAAAAAGCTTCTTTTTATTCTTATGAACATACTTATTTATTATAGACTTAAGTATAAATAAACTGTCGGAAGTTCTATGATTCTCTCTAAAGCCAAATTGTGTATTTGAATATTTAGGTTCCATTAAGGATATAAGTCTCTCATTTAATATTGCACTAAAAATTTTAGAAATACAGTTCATAAGTGATATACCTCTATAATTAGACGGGTCATCCTTACTACCTGATTTATGTATGAGGGTCAAATAAGATTTGTTCCAATTGAATGGATAAAATCCGGTTTTCAATATCAAATTAAATAGCTTTGCAATAGATGTCAAAGTGACAGTACTACTATGTTTAATTATTACATAGGTTTCCGATTTTGAGGTTACCGGGTCAGTCAAATAATATGTACTAATTTAAATCTTTCAGATTTATTGATAAACTATTTGGATGTCTGGAGCATTGGATATACGCCTATAAAAATTTCACAGCTAGGTACAATGCTCTTAAATTATCCTAATCAGGACGATGCCAGAATTTTATATACAGGTTTTTAGAGGGATTTAGATTAAACTATTTTGGCTCAAGATGTAGAATTGAAACAAAAAATTTGAAATATGTTATCCAAAATCCCGAAATCGCATGGGAGAAGGTCATGAATGAAGTCAAATCCAGTCGTATTGCTGGTCCATATATAAATAGATCAATTTCTAATCTGAGATGCAGTCCTTTTGGAATTGTGCCAAAAACTATAAGCTATCGATTAGTACCCACTTGTCTTTCCCTCCAAATTAAAGTCTTAATGATTTTGTAGATAAAAAGTTCACTTCATTTCAATATTCTTCATTTGATAACGCTGTTAATATGATTAAAAGGCTTGGGGTTGATGCGAAAATCGGTAAAAAAGACATTAAATTCGCTTTTCGTTTACTTAGAATATATCCAGTAGTCTATCAGCCAAGTCTGAAAAATCCTCTAGTTAACGATGTGGATGTCTACCCTTGGGTACCGTAATAATATTACATGATTGGTTTGATCAATGTCTTGTGTTTTATTTTAAATCCGTTATACTTTTCAAAATGTGTCCAACAGGGGTATAACAGGGCCTTTTTCAGACCAACCCTTATTAAGGCAATGACCTTTACCAACCGAAAACCATTATTTTTCGCTTGTATGCTTGTATGTAACGATAACAAATTATTCGTAAAGTGTGTTTGAAGATTATGCAATAAAAGGTAATTATCGATTACAACTTTGGATATATGAACTAAGTTAACTTCATTTGAACCCACAATAAAAATGTCGTTTTTATTATCAAAATCTTGACAAAAGTTGTTATTTTTCGATACATGGGTCCATGACAATCTAAACATATCTCTGCCACACTAAAATAACGTTTCCTGTTAACATTTGAACCCTTTTATAAATTTCCAAAGTCCACGTATAAGCGGAAATTTAGCAAGAAACTGGTGAATTTTTCACAAATTAATTATTCGGAATTTTTAGTCAATCCAGATTTCAGTCCGGCCATTAAAATACCAAAGATTATAAACATTGAATGAATCATTACAAAACGCATAGTCGCTTACATAACGATTGATAAAAACATAAGATGCTAAACCATTATATACATGTATTAGACAAAATTATATAAAATTTAGTCATAATTATACGTATTGATTGGAGTGGTGCACTCGAATGATACACAAAAGGGTGCGCTCTTACATGTTGACTTTTCGCGCAACAGAATTTATCGCATGAATTGCCTTAAAACTTTATTATATCACTTTCATTTGATAACCGCTAGAACTAAATTACTTTAAAATTGATGCCCTTATACCCAATATTGTTGACCTATGATATATAAATACTGAGAAACAGATCTAAGCGCCAAAACTTGATGCTGAGTATGTTTAAGTCACTGAACCTTGCAAATTAGGTCATGTGGTTAGTTAACAATATCATAACATGGACATATATGCACACCAAATTTGGTCCTTTTAGGTTTAAAGGTTGCAGAGATATAGAGCTTTAAAAAAAAAAAAAACTAACGCTGCAGCCAGCGCTGAAAAGTAACACATAAGTCTCGCTTTTGCAACTTCGTTGCAGGCAAGACAATAAAATTGTTCCATTTAATATCCCAAACTTGAACTTC
Source organism: Geukensia granosissima (assembly GCA_032357055.1). Lineage (NCBI taxonomy): Eukaryota > Metazoa > Mollusca > Bivalvia > Mytilida > Mytilidae > Geukensia > Geukensia granosissima. The sequence continues at coordinate 12,202 of JAULBM010339638.1, forward strand.
ATGTTTGCCCATGTGTGAAAACCTCTCAATACCCAAGACACAAAATAAAAGGTGTGTACAGTGTTGTCAGTATTGGACTGATTACCATAGTAACCCACTGTCAGATATGGAAAGAATATTCAAATTTTATGACAGATCCAAAACTCAGAAAATTGATTTTAAACATAGAATTCTATAAATTTATTTGAAGTTATTAGGTTTTTCAAATGTAAGAAATGATGGAGATAATCTATACATGGTAGTACAGCATGTACATGTATATTCTTTTAATTTCTTTAAGAGCAGCATTTATGCCAAAATCACCTGGGTTTCTTTTTATGACAAAATCTTTTGAAATGTGCAATACATTTTGACCAAATGATTTCCCAAATTGTGTACACATCACATATCATGCTCAAATGTTTGCAAAAAACTGCATATATAATCTACATACTAAATATAAGCCAATAAGGGCCACATAATTAGACATATTTCATGTATTTTTGTTGTAGATTGCAAGAAGGTTGCAAACAATTATCAGCTGATTCCTTTGGTCATATCTAGCAGCTCTATGACAACAATTTTTAACTTCAGCAAATTGTACACAAAATACAACTACATCTGTATTCCTTTCCAGTAATATATCAAATCATAGCACTTTATCTGGTTTTATTAAAACAAAGCACTTTATCTGGTCTTATTTTTAACACAATGTACACTTGAAAAAATTAAATGAGATATTTTTAAAAATGTGAGCTTTTTTCATAACATCTCCTAAAATAAGCAAAGATATTAGCACTTTTATTCATCAGGCAGTTTTGTGGTACAATTCACACAATGAACTGATCAGAATTATTTTTTTGTCAATCTGCAAGAAATTTTAACTATTTCTCTTTAACACAACATGATAAAAAGCAAAGGCTGGCATCAACAAAAACTGTTTTTTCACTAATCATATGTAATAAAAAATCATCAAAATTTAACATTTAACACTTCATATTGTCAGTGCAACCTTCAACTTGTGTCCATTATCATGGAATCAGAGACTGATGCTTGGGCATCTTTTTGAATGCTTTCAAACATGGCTGACATTTCTGTGCTTGCTTTAATGTGGGACAAGAATTCATTCATCTGTGGACTTTTGTCTGAAATACGAAAAATTTTGTATATTGTCAACATAAGGATAAATCATGTATCAAATGTGCTAGTGGTGTAAGGATATGGCATTTTGAGTACAAAATTTCAGTATGTATTGATCTTTACGTTTTTGTCCTTTTACATTTTGTTGTTTACATCATATGGCAATAATGATAAAAGAATGTCCTAAATATAAATACTCCAATTTACTTCATCTTTTATTGTATGTAAACATTAAATTATCAATGTCAGCTAATACTTGTAACATCAGGCCAAATTAGTACCAGATTGCAGACTTAGAGTTTGCCCAGTCAATTTTGTGGTTTCACAAATTGCAGACTACTGTAATTACTCTAATTTTTCGACACTGAAAAACACCAATTTCTCTTGAATTTTGCAAAAGTGTCGAAAAATTAGAACTTCAGGTTTCAGACCAGATGACTACAATCGGTAAGTTTTTTGTGTGCAAGCATCAGGTTCAAGTCAATAAGCAGAGTTTGAAAGTCTGTGGTAAGTTTATCTGCTTCCACATTGTGAAAGAAAACAGTTTTTGTACTATGATTAAATGTTTTTTAATGAAATTATTTTGTTTTCACTCGTTGTTTTTGTTACCAGAAGTTAGCGGTTGTTATGAAATAAAACTGTTCGGAATAAGATCAATTGGAATCCAGAAATTTGTTAATTACTCGTGGTTGTTGTTACAGAAAGAGGGGTGAAAATTTTATTTATTTAATGATATTTTGCAAAAGATGTTTTCTGGGCTTGAAATAGATTACATTTAACAAGGTTTAAAAAGGTAACCACGTTGACAGAGTTATCATTCTGTTGACATTTCAATATGATTCGGTAAACACGTTTTCGTTAGAAAAATGTCGCTCTTTTCATCTTGATTTCATTTTTTTTTAATTATGGTAAGGCCATTTTACTTTTTGTTTATTTTACTCTCAATTTAATTACGAAAGGATCTTTGCAAGAACTTAATTGTCACTCTGGTGATCAGCTGACTGTGATCACAGGTTTCATTTATTTTTACCTGTGGTACTTCAAAGGACTAATAAACAGATTAAGAGAATTAATAAGCCATAAAACAGCGATAATTATTGTGACAATCCCCAAGCTGAGTTTTTACAACTTCATTTGATATTAGCTTGGTTATTTTTGTGACCCCAAAGCATCGATCTTGGAAAATTTTTTAGCAATTTTACTCGCGTGTCAAAAAAATTAGAATTTTTTAAAAAATTAAAAATCTCTGAAATTTGAAAAGTGTTGAAAAATCAGAGCATCAGAAAATTAGAGTGATTACGGTATTACATAAAATCAGTGTTTTGGAAGACCCAATTTCTTATCCCCAGTATGCTGTCTGGTTTATGTTTTGTATCATTTATCTTATCTGTACTTTGAATTGGTTTTTATACACTTGATGCAGTCTGTTTTCAGTATTCAAAATTTCTCAACTTGCTAAATCTAAATAAAATAAAATGTTGCTTGTTTATTTATTTTGTTTATCTTTGAAGTATCTTTGATAAATTCACAATTTGTTGATACAGCCAATTAATAATGCAAGTTGTCATTTTGAAAATAATTTTGTTTCTGTTACTTTCCTCAATTTCAAAACAGAATTCATAGTTCGTATCTTATAAAATTCCAACAGAGATTTAATATCTGTTATCTAAATAAATAGGAGCCAGCAAACTGGTAAGAAATTACTAACTAGACCAGTGTGTAATCCAGGCTTAAGTTAAAATTACCTGCATCAGTAATGGCCAGTAGAGCTGCCACAGCTCTCATAGCTGATCGTTTCAACTCATCTTGTTTCTCAAATTCCTGTTTAACAGAATGAGCCTTTACTTTTGTAGTACAGGTAGCTCTTAAAGGTTCTACAAGTCGATCTAATCCTACAATACAAAAACGTGCCAAAATTGTCTTAACAAGAAACAATATATAGGTAGTATCATAATGTGGTGATTTCGAAGAGGTGTAACTTTAAGAGACATGCTTTACATTTGGCACAATAAAAAAAACTAGTGGAATCAGACACCCAGCATATCCCTGTGCTATTCTGATGTTAATAGTATCATGTGAAGGTGAATATTATGAGATACCCCCGATAACTTGTATTTTTCAAAATGAGGGGTAAGGCTTTTCATGTAGACTAAGAATATTTATGGTTAATTGGTGGGGATCTGATCAGTTTTTCAGATCATTTCTAATTTTAAGAATAAGGGAGGTGGGGCAGACCCATCTGATGCTCATGAACATTGCCTTATCATGTGCACTTAGTTATTCTATAGTTAAGGGGTGGGAATCTAAACAGTTTTTGAGATAATTTGTAATTTTCAGAATAAGGGGGTGGGAATGACCCCCAGGGATGCCCATGGAACTTGACTTTTCATGCCAACTTAGAATATAGATGGTTAATGGGTGGGGATCTGAACAGTTTTTGAGAAAATTTGTGATTTTCAAAATTAGGGCAGCGGGGCCAGCCATGGAAAGGGGGGGGAGGGTTGACCAAAAAACCCTGCTGAAGATGACAGTAAAGATTATAAATGGTTTATGTATGGGGATCTAAATTGGGATTGACATATTTAGAATAATGTAATAATGTACCATTTGGCTACTGCGTATCCCCACCCTTGGGGGCATTATCAAAATTCTAAAATCTTTGGTACAGTCTACATCTAAAGTACAATTACTGAGCCAATTTCCGGTTCCATACTCCATATAACCTCAGAGGAGTTGGGTTAGACAAAGGATTTATATACCAAAAGGCTACTATAAAGTTATATTATTATCCAAATTAACAAACTCAATTTTGTGCAAGTGTCTACTATTTCTTTGCTTAAATGTCCTAATTTTTATGTACATGATGTAAGTGTCAAATTAATTTTAAACAGAATTTTTAGTTTTGAATTATTTTTGCTTGTTTGAGACATCAAAATTGCAGAATTCATCATACTGAGCTAATACAAGATTTTTTCAGGAATAACATTGTCAAATGGCTAAACCTACTCTGTAAAACAGCACTGGGACAGAGATGGGCAAGCCTCACCAACATGAGATATGTCAACATCTTTATGTCGTAGTGATCCTTTAAGCCATCTTCTACATGGTTCAGGAATTCAAATATATCTAACCGGTCCAGGCAGGAGTCCAACAGGGTATACATACATTCAAATGCAGCCTTAAAATATCAATAAACACTGACTTTACTTCATAAATACAATTCAACTGAGCAACAAAAACAACAAAGTCTTATGTGACCATCCAGTGGCCACTTAATGCAGAATTAGTAAATATAAAATGCGCTACAAAAGGAATGTTTATGATTGCTTAACAAAGGTGGTCCCTTGTTTTGTGTGTACTCTCAGTACATTGAAACAGTAGCTGATATCATTTTAGGAACATGTTACAAAACTTTTACCTGAACCTCTAGGAACATGTTACAAAACTTTTATGTAGTTTTACAACATGTATTTGAATTATTTTTATGATTTCAAAGTCAACATTTCAATTCAATTCCACAATTTAAAACTCAATCTCAAAAGCAAGGGAAACTGAAAATACAAGACAACCATGACACACATACAATATGAAAATGATTTAATGTTGATCTGTCATTTACTCACTAAAGTCCATTTGAGAGCTATAAGGCATTGAAAAAAAATAATTAAAAATTCATTTTTTCATATTTGCAATCATAAATAAATACAAACTCTGACAATTATGGAAGTTTTTGTAGCAATATTTGCAGAGGGATTGACAATGTTGCATAGAACTGACCTATTCTGGTAGATTTACCTATATACCATGTGAATACCACTAAAATACCAAAGGACCAGTGTCCAGACTGGACAATTTCAACAAGGCTATACAGTGAAAACTATCCAAACCAAACACTGACCAAACCAAAGTCCATGTTAAACCAAATCAATTGTAATATCCCTTGCCATTTCCTATTTATTTAATGCAAAATTTTAACTGTTCTAATGGAATCCTGTCTAAACTGAATACCGAACCAATAATAAAGTCCATATACCTTATGTATATTGCAATAGAACCTGTCAAATGGAACAAATTGGATTGGGAAATATAAAGTTGTTTTAAATTGTTTTCCTAATAATTAGGCAACTACATGTTTAAGAAAAAGCTTCGATTTGATGAAAATGAAAATGAGCCATCTTCTCCTAATCGGGCATGTAAGGAATTGTCTTTGGAACAAAAAAGTTGGTAGATGAATCCAAAAAAATTCGTAAAAGGATCCAAGTGTAAATACCAAAATGGAAAAGCTACAGACAGTGATATTTTGAAACAGAAGAAGCATTATCGGAAGCAGTTTGAGGAAAATTTTGAATCTAAACAAAATCTTCATGTTAGCACCAGGAAATTTTCGGATATGAATGAATTATTGTTCCAATGGTGTAAAGGTGTGCGAGCAAATAACATACTATTAAGCTGCCCTATTCTCCAGGAACCAGCATTATTTTGCTTCTGAACTTGATTTGACTGACTTTAAAGCATCAAACAAGTGGTTAAAAAAACTGGCAATCTAGATATGCAATCGGATTTTTTAAAGTGAGTGGCAAAGGTTTTGATGTTGATTTGAATATTGTTACTTATTTAAAAGCTAAATTGCCGGACGATATTAAAGATTATTATTCCAAAGATGTGTTTAATGCAGACTAAACTGGGCTTTTTTTAATGTGCTCTACCAGCTGAAAAAAGGAACAATGTAAAGACGGAAAAGTTGGCAAAACAACATATCAACCATGATAAGTCACTCCAAGAGAAGCTAAAACCTCTAGTTGTAGGTAAAGACCGTAAAGCTAAATGGCTGATGTGTTCATTAAAAGTCTACCAGATAGTCGGGAAGCAAGGGAAATCACATGAAATTTTTGTGAACTGGGCAAAAGACATTAACAGACAAAGTGGGAAAAAATGTCAGCTTATTGCGATTTTTGTTGACAACACAACATCTAATGTGCATGGTCCTCAAATTTGTAATGTGGCGATTGAGTTTTTCCTAGCAAATACGACCTCAAAATTACAACCACTTGACTTTGGAAGGCAAGGTAACACAAATATTTATTGAAACATTTAATTACACAAATTGACAGTATTCAGACTGCATCAGAATTGTTAAAAAAAATCAAGTACTGAAGGCAGTTCATCAGATATTTAAAACTTGGAATGAGACAAAAGCTTCTGATAAGTACTTGCACTAAATCTAAAAATAACATCAATTTCCATTTTCTATCAGGAAATTTCTGGTGCTCATTTTTATTTATTTATAGACAGTTTAAAAATAAGTTCATCTTTACTTAAAAGCTTGTTGAAATCGAGGAAAAATGATGATGTGAAACTAAATAATATAGCAAAAAAAAGATACAAAATATTTTGATGATTTTGAGATAACTTCAATCATATCTTGGACTAAATCATGACTTAAATCTTTCAAAATACAAGTTATAGAAAACTTCAGATAAGTTGGGATTTAGATATAAAAATATCAAGAAATAGAGAACCTCTTGTTGAAAGGAAAGCCATAGTTGATCCTATTTAAGAACAATTTAAAAAAACACCTATCTATTTGAATGATGCATGGGTGATCACTAACCACACTGTTTCTCTTCAATGGACTTATAATAACTCTTCAAAAAACAGGAAATAGCAAAAGTGGAAGAGCACTGTTTTGGAAATCTCCATGCGGGTTCTGACCAATTTTTTTTTTTTTTTTACCAGGATGTGCTTTGGTTTTTAAAAGTATTACATGTAGTAAGGATGGACAGGACTATCATGCAGAAATGAACTCCAAAATTTTTGAAAAGTGGATAAATGAACAATTACTCCCAGCATTGCCACAAAATAGTATCATGGACAAGCTTATCCAAGTGTTAGATTGGAAGGTACGAAAGCTCCCACTTCTGGAAAAAAAAAGATGACATGAAGAACTGGCTGACCCACAATAATACATCTTTTGATAATAAACTTAAAAAAACTTGAGCTATATGAACTTATCTAAATGAAAAGAAAACCATCAATTTACAAAGTTTATGAATGTTTAAAAACTGAAAGTAATGAAGTCTAGAGATTACCAACTTACCATTGTAAATTCAACCCATTAGAGCTTATATTGGGAGACTTGAAAGGATACATTTCAAGTGAAAATTCTACATTCAAGTTAAATGATGTTAAAATACTTATTGAGAGAGGTTTCAGTCAGGTAACACAAGAAAAGTTGGCAAATGCTTGGAATCATGTAAAAATGAAATTGAACCAAAGTATTGGAAATAAGATGTAATACATGAGGAAATTCCAAAATTCATTTCTGATTTCGACTCTGAAAACTGAATGGAGATGAATTTTTTTATTCTGATGATAGGGTATTTATTTGACAATTAAAATGTACAAAATGTTTGTGGTTAATATCTTAAGTTTCTCAATAACTTCTTTTTAACTACCAAATGATATTCCTTTAACACTTTATTTTTCAGTAATTAAAACAAAAAAATCAATTAACTAATGGTTGAACTTTCAATGAGGTAAATCATTCTGGCATTCAATACCAATCAAATGTGCATCTAGCACATTGCAGTTGTTTTTCATTATACATGTGCCATTCTTACTCCCTCTTCAAACATTACACATTTCATTATAAAGACACCCAATGGGCAACTTTTGAAGTAAAAACTAAATAATATGCCAACCATTGTCAGAGTTCATATTCAATCACACTTGCAAATGCAGAAAAAATTTAAAATTATGAAAAAATGGATCTCAAATGGACTATGTTGTACTATTAAAACCTGAACCCAAGAAACAAGGTCACAACACATGTAATTTCATTCATTTGAAGGTACTCAATAAGATTGAAATTTATTTCTTCTAGTATCTGCCCATAGACCGTTACATAGTTTTCTGGCTTCTTGTGTGAGTCATTCAGCACGACAGAGCCGTATCGAGCAGACCAATCTTAGATTTTGTTAACTATGGATTCAGATAATCTGTCTGGTGAAGAAATTTCTCTTCAAACAGCGTTGACCACAGTAAAATGTCAAAGTCAGAACATTGAAGTTACTGTTGACATCCAAGGCAACAATGCTGGTAAACAATGAGGACCATGCTTCAACTGCGGATCGTACAAGCACTGGAGGGTCAACTGTCCTTAACCAAACAACAAAGCAGCCACCCAGACAAAAAGAAACTAATTTTGTAAAAGATGAGTATGATTTGATAGTAATGATCATATAAATAATACACATGTAAATAGTACATTTACACATGACTATTTTGAATATGAGCAAGGTGGTGTTAATATTTTTGTTAAGGGCAAATTGAAAGAGAATATTCAATTTTGGATAGACATTGGTGCATATTATTGACACTATAAGACACGGTTATACATTTCCAATCTATTCCAGCCCCTCTTTAGTCTGTTTAAATAATAATTTATCTGCGAGAGGTTTAATAGTACAATGTGATAAGCAACCATTTATTGTCAATCCATTAAGCGTATCAGAATTCGATTTGTGTAAAACATAAGCTGACGAAGTGAATCGTGATTTAATTTTGAGTGGTTTTGTTCCACAAGCGGAAAAATCTCTCTGGGAACCTACTAGACGACTCGTTTGGCTAGGAACTTGTATTGGTAGAGAACTTGGTTTTTAAAAAATTCCAGATCAGAGGATAAATAAGTTATTAGATACTATTTCTGACATTCAGGCATGTTTAGCTACACGTAAAACTGTTCATGTGAGAATAGTAGCTTCGCTAGTTAGTCATATTATTTCTATGTACTCAGTAATAGGTAATATAGGTAAAATCGCATATTTGATGACCAAATACTTAACCATTGATATCAACCCCTCAGTATTCTTACATTAAGTTATCAAAGGCTAGTGTCGAACAACTTTTATTTTGGAAAGATTCTGTTAGTGATATTAACATTAAACTACTGATGAATCATGTCAACGTGTAGTATATAGTGATGCTAGTGACACCGGGTTCGGAGGCCATATTTTTGAAACACCATCCAAATTTGCTCATGGTATGTGGGTGGATTCAGAGAGTAGCCAAAGTTCTACTTGGAAGAAACTTACAGCAGTCAAGAATGTTTTGCTGTCCTTGATTCATTTATTGGCAAACAAGAAGATCAAGTGGTTCACAGATAACCAAAATGTCGACAGTATCGTCAGCAAGGGTAGCACTAAAACAGTTTTACAGAACATAGCTTTAAATATATTTGGTGCCTGTTTAGAGTACAATGTTGATATAGACATGATTTGAATACCTAGGGCTAATAATGACAAAGCCGATTATTGTTGATCATAATGACTGGGGCATATCACAGACTATTTTTGATATCGTTGAATTTCTATGGGGTACCCACGAAGTTTGCTTCAGATCTTAATTACAAGTTAACAGTTTTTTACTCTAGGTTTTGGAATGAACACTCTTTCGGTGCCGATGCGTTCACTGTAGATTGGCGTGGAGTTAACGGTTTATTTGTACCACCCGTGTTTTTAATCCCAGGGGTTTTAAATTATATGAAGCAGTGTAATGTTTTTGGGACATTTATTATCCCGTGTTGGCCGTCTGCCAGTTACTGGCCTATGTTACACCCTCCTGGTAATGGGTTCATAGATCAAGTTATTTATTATATTGATTTACTAACCGAGAAGGAGTTTTACACTCCAGGTAAAAGTAAGAAATCAATATTTAATAATACTGACCTTACTTTTAGAATGTTAGCGTTGAGGCTAGATTTCAGCAATACTGACATGTTTATTTATAGTAGCTTACACTATAATAGTTTATTTATAGTAGCTTATAATACTTATCTGATTTTCAGATGTCTTGGAAGATGTCAGAGTTTTAACTTGTACTATCTTTCAATGCATGTCTGATTATAGACAGATCCGGCATTAAGACTAAATATTTTTTAGTCTTGTTGAAATTAACACACCAACACACAATGCTATTAATTGAGCATTAAGACTATACTATAGAGAAAAATAGTATTGTGGATGAAAATACTAACATTTTCCAGTTGTATATAGATAGTTTGTTATTTTGAGTATTTTTTATTTTGATTGTTGTAATTTTATATACAAATGTGTTTTGCAGGCTTATGAATCAGACATCAATGAGTTGCCATCATCGCTATATGGAAGTATGGATATACTAAAGGAACTTTTGTATGAGTCTAGAGCAGATAATACCATGAAGAACTATTATGCGGGTTTCTGCCGTTGGAAAAAGTGGGCATTTACTTAAAGTATTAGTAATTTAGACATTTTTCCTGCAAAACCATTTTATGTGGCTATTTATTTATCTTCTTTAGTACAAACAAGC
>JAULBM010339639.1:0-12641 GCA_032357055.1 Geukensia granosissima
AGCTTTGATGTCAAATATATCTTCATCTAGAGAAAGTTTACTGTACAGTTTTTTTGAAATTTCAGAAATGAATAAGAAAAGGCAGATCCATTGAATGATTCTTTTTGTCATGCCAACTAAGAATACATATGACTTAGGGTGTTTGAGATACTTGTATTTTGAGGGTATTCATCAGCCCAGTTGTAAGACTTGTCTGACAAAAATTTATCTAACAATGTTTTAAAATTTGCAGCATTTGTATAAATTCTAAAGCACTGAAAATACGATAAGGCTTTGAAAAGTATCGCACAAAGTAGTTGTCCCTGCTGTCGGATTTGGCTTCCCATTTCGATTTATTTGGATTCGAGTGCTTCTTTTTCTGTGTTTGGATCTATGACTTCTAATGCTACTGATGAGAGTTTACTTAGGAATTGTACATATAGCATATACAAAATTTTCCATGTTTATTCAACATTTTGTATTTTATAATTTACTAAATGAGAGGATGACCTCAAGGGATGCCATTTGAACTTGTTTGTTCATGTCAACAAAGAATATATATATTTTTTTTGAATAATTTTCTTTTTGTGATGAGGGATGACCTACCAACCCACCCTCTGATACCAATGGAGGTTATCTTTCAATGTTAATTGAAATATCTGGTTAAGAATAGGGATGTGAATCTTTCTAAGATAAATTATAATTTTCAAAATGACGGGTTCGGCGGACATCCGAGGCTGCTCACGAAATGTATCTTTTCATCCTGTCCTCGAGGGGGGTCATTTTTAAAATTACAAGTTATCTCAAAATCAGATCTCGACCCTTAAAATGATATTGATTCTTATTCAGCAGGAAAAGACAAACTCCATTGGCATCCGTGGGGTCTTCCTCGTTTCTCTATTGATTTCTGAAGTTTTCGGCTATTTAGAAACAATTCAGTGAAATCATTCTAGATAAAGATTATATCAAAGCTTATAAAATCGAAATGTTATTCCCTCTATAAGTACAGTTGTTACAGGCTTTGTTCTTCGTGTATTATTAAATCAGTTTTTAATTGCAAACACAGGAGTAGCGTGGGGGTATGAAGCGTGGCGGCTTCGACGATTTTTTTTCCAAAAATGGTTCATGACAAGCTGTAACTAGGATAAATGTACTAAAAAAATACAAAGCGAAAATGCAGAATCACATAAAATATTCAGAATAAATGAAACTGTGATGAAGGTGATATTTCATGATTTTGGAATTAAAGTAAAGGATACACCTATCTCCTCTGATCAACCCATCGGTATTGCAAAGAAAACTGAGTTTTCAAAAGTATATATTTGTTAAGCATGTTGGCAAAACGCAACTATCATACATTTCATCAACATACTCCTTATTGTTCATTAATAAAAAGAAACTATTTCGTACAATTTTATTTAAAACTAAGGTTGTACTTTCTAATTGCAATTTTGCCATGAAAATAAAAAATGGAAAACATGGATATTGGTTGTAAACAATCTGTTTTCATAGCAACCATAGCAACTGCTGAAATTCCCATTGAAATGTTTTCTGGAAATGATACTAGTTAAAATAAATAATGCAGGCTTTTCATCTATTTTTCTTATAAAATGAGAAACGCGTCTATACAAGAAATTTTAAAAATCCGTATAATTGAACCACATGAAAAACTTGTCCGATACTCACCTGGCTTATTCCGGACCAATTTTAAACTGTATGAATGCTTAGACTAAAAATGGAAACCCATTTCTTAACACATAAAACACATATTACCACTATATCAAAGAAGCACCACATTCTTATGCACCTCTGTACCAGTTATTATCTTAAGTAAAATAATCGTAACATGTCAAAACCCGACAATATGTTCTTCAATCTGGTAATTTAGAAGCGGTTGCTTCGCAAGGCAAGGCACCAACTTTTTCCCAAATTGTTAATATTTGAATACAAAACAGTTTCAAACAAATTTAAAAAATGCATAAGCATGATCGAAGAACAATAAGTAAACAGATCTTTTTTATACTCAACTAAAACTAATGAGTGGAATCATCAAGGTCAGTTTTAGCGTTAAAAATCAAGTTCACAAAACAAATCTGAAAATATTATTTGCTTCATTTCATATTCGTTACGTCAAAGTTTTTACTAATACTCTACCAATATGATCATCATTCCTTTGTTTCCTTAAATCCGGCGGCATGGTATTCGTTGGTCTGAAAATATACATGTAACTAGAGGCTCCTTGCAAGCTTGAAAGCTTGTTATCGCTCAACTGTCTCAAAGCTGAATTGAAAACAGCTGTGAATTTAAACTTTGTGCAAATTACCCTTAGAAACAATCATACAAAGTACATCTAAATCCATTTATTAGTTTAAGAGGAGAAGTTCAAGAATATCCTCAAAACTTTCACCACATATAGATTTCATCATGCTGAACACTTTTATCCTAGTAAAATTTAGCTACAGTTAACAGTTTTTTGATGTATTTAAAAATCTTCTGTCTGCCCCCAATGTTTTATTTTAGTAATGGCAGCCATGTTTTTCATCGGATATACTTTATGCAGAATACCCTAAGGAACAATCATACAAAGTTTCATCGAAATTCATTCAGTAGTTTCAGAGGAGAAGACTTTTATAACTTTAACTTCAAAATTAACTAAAACGTCTAACTCCGGTGCTTTGCAAGCGCAGCATGTTGGCATGTAAAAGGTGAACAAACGAACCTTTGGGTAGGTGTGGACACAATAATATGCTAGACACAGTAATGTGATGGACACAGTAATGTGATGGACACAGTATAGTGCTGGACACATTAACTTGCTGGACACAGTAAAATGCTGGACACACTTATATGACTTGGTATATGTAAGTGATCATTTTGCCTCGTTTTATCCTCAAAACTGGTGTTACTATTGTAAAATTTTTCATAAGGATCATTTGGAAAAAAACAGAATCAAAATTAGACGAAAATAAATTTTTTCCACATTATTTGAATTTACACCCACCCTCCACTTTGACCCCTTCTAGCTAGAAAACAGTAAGAGATAGAGAAAATCTGTTGACTTAACACTGAATGCTCTCATAGAGGGGAATCAAATGTAAAAAAAACCATCAAAATCAAATTATAAAACCATTTGACGCCTTTTTTTGCATTTTTCATCAAGAATTATTTGGAAAAAAACATCAAAATCGTGTGAAAAATAAAAATGTCTCATCTCTTGCAAAAATTCATAACCTTTTTTAACCATTTGATGACTTTTGTACAAAAACGGTAAAGTTTACGAAAAAAATTATTGAGTCATAAGGAATCATTCCCAAAAAAAAAACCATCAAAATCGGATGAGAAATATCGTCGTAAAGTTTGTTCTAAACCCGCCATTATTGTCAATTTCAAAGAGTAAGCCTAGGTATGAAGCAGACCTAATTGTTTCTGTAGAATCTTTGGTTTCAAGTTCAATGGGATTGATGCGATCAACATAGTCACCAAAGTTTTTCAGTGAAACAAAATCATCTTTATAGCGATACGTGAAACCAAAAGATTGAGCCAACTTTTTTTCTTTTCTCTTTTTCTTTGAGTTTTGAATGTGGAAAAGAAGTATACAGGGTTGTAAAATCAAATGTTTTGATACAGAAAGGGGACCTTGAATTGAGGCATTCTAACATATCTTTGGAATTTTTTAGTATCCACATTTGATACACGCCACCTCTTGAATGGCTTGTTTCACAGTAACTTTTTGGACACCGTTTTTCTTTAAGTCTGATAGAAAAACTGTCAGTAACTTGGAAAGAGGTTTTGTGGAGCATTTGGTAGACCATGCAATATAATATAACGTTATTTGTAAGCACACTTGTGAAGCTTTGGAATCCAATTAAGTGCGGGAAGATCGAATTCTTCCTTTTGAGTTGAAATTCCAAAAGAAGCAAAACTGACCGATGATTGTCAAGGATTTTATCTTTGGTAAGTGTGGTCAGGGTATATTTCGGGTTGGCAAGTGAACTGTCAATACCTAATTCTTTTATAAAGCAGTCTATGTAGTGTGATTTACAAAGATACAAAGAAAAATAATGTTGTTAGGGGCTTCATCGGCGGCCACGAAAACATGTTTGTCATGTAGTTCAGATAGATGTCTGACAACACTCGGATCTTTGAAGACCGATTTAGCGTATGTATTCATAGATTTTTTAACTTGTGAATTCGTATTTGTATCAACGTCATTAAAGCCTTCACCCATTCCGAAAGGTGTTCTCCTACGCACTTTGCCCACTGTGTGGCATAATCCTCGACAAAATCTATAAGGATCTTGAAAATGAACTTCCAATTTTTGAATTGAGGCTCAAGGGACTTGGGCCCTTTGTCAAATTTGACTGATTTCTAGGCTTTTCCTCTTGTTAAGTTTTCTTGCGTTTGTCCTAAATTTTCAATTATTGTTTTCAACATAAATCCACAACTGCTTTAAAAAATAAATAGTCAATAACAGTAACAATACCATTCATGTTGACTGATTTGTCATATGGTATAAATATCAAGTTGGGTCTGCACGCAAGATATAATTAAAAACTAATCGATAAATTGTGACTGTAGGATTGATTTTCATAGACGTTAATAAATGCCAAACATTGCGGAAGGTTCTGTCGAAATTAACGTATATATCTGTTTAAAGGGAATTCATATATTTAAAGTGTATAGGTCTCGTTATACAGTTTCGGTTCAAATGGGAATGAAGCTACATTATTCCTAATAAAGGCCTGCACGAATAAAATATATATGCCGTAGTAGATATTGCATCATATAGGTAAACGTAACATGTTAGGGTTCAAATGAAAGCTGAGAAGGTATATTTAACAGAAAGATAACCATATATTCCCTGTGAGTTTGACTATAAGGTTAAAAAGTGAGTTATGTGGTCTTTGAAATTCCCTTTTCCAAGAAGGTAAGCATATGGGTAACACATACTTTTTTAATTCAAGCAGATTTAGCGAAAAACTTCAACGATATCGTACCATTTCTGCATTAGATTAAAAATCCATGGATTAAATGCTTCGCAACATGTGCAAAACTTTACACCTATATGTTCAGACCAATACTCTGAAATATGGCCAAATCGCTGAAATTTACACAGGATTGCATTATGACGTCAAGACTGTAGAACGAGACCTATATTTATTTTGAAGGTACAAATAATTCTCCCTCAAAATAGTGCAAAGAAAATCCATTTGTTACAACGGGCAACCTTAGCAGCCTTATTGCAACCCATCTCTCGTTTTTTAATGGAAAAATCCATGTTTAAATTCGACTATTTACTCTCAAACCTATATAAGTCTTAATGCTTTTAATTTTTATTACTCGGGCGATGTTAATGATTTATATGGGAGTCAAACAGCACTTTATGGCCTCAGATAATGTCGGTCATATTTGTTTACTTAAATAATTATACTGACTTATACTGAATTATAACTAATTATACTAGGACTTATGTATATAAACTTTTATTTCAGGTGCTGGCAACGAATCAAATACCAGGAAAATTTCACATGCACATCGAAATTGAAGTATCCATACATGCTTTAAAGAAAATCACGTTTGTCTTTGTTTCAGATATGAAGTTTGATGTTGGCATGTTTTTAAGTTACAAGCAAAATCTTATATACATGTACCTGTATAAATGCTTACCCATGTCCTAGTATCAATGGACAATTAAAGGCCGTTTTCCACTCTGTTGTTAACACACATTCGTAATCTAAAAAAAACATTAAATGATTCGGATCACTTCTTGTTTATTATTATTTTTAAAGTTGTCATTATGCCTTTTCGTTTCGTTGGAAACACCACTTCCCCCTATATAAGTATATATAAAATGAACATTAAAATATGTTTGTTTAAAGTGCATAATATATGTGTAATGTTGGCAAATACTTATAAAATAAATAAACCCAATCGTAACCACGTTGCTATCGAAATATCTCTCGTAATTCTTCTTAAATTAGTCGCCGGAAGTGACTTATGGTTATGGATACTCCTTTAAATAAAGTACCAATAATTAATATTCAGGCTTTATCACACTAAATGTCGACATGTGAATTGTTTCCCTTTGATTGAATTTGTAACTGTGCTTGTGACGTCATCTTTGTCTGGAATAAATGTTTAATGGATATTAATGTGTTTTTGTGTGTCCGCCAAAATCTAATTAATCGGACGATGCCAGTCATCTTTTCGATATAAAACTACTGCTACGTACGTCATTGTCATAAGGTCATATTCCGTTGTCAACAAAAACCATAGTTGTTTGAATGCGAATTCTGTCACGAAAAACGACTTCTCGCTTTACTCGTACAAAAAACATTGCAAAGATATGCTTCATTTTTCATTGCTTTTCCAAACACATGCAATTACGGCTGCCATATTGATTCGCTGTTCACTGAAATTCAACCAATCGTAAGTATTCGGTCATTCTTGTTTTCTCAAATTAAAAGCTCCATCCCTACGCTTAATGTGTACGAGGCTATATGAGTGAGCGTGAATGGCCGAACAGTTACGATTGTAAATAAATCATGACTTGCCTGGAGTTAAAATGTATCCAACATTACAGAGTTTGAGGTAACAGGAACAATCCTCTTCGGACGGAATACACAAGCAAGGATTCTTAGGTTTAGAAATATAATCATAACTTTTTGTATAGTCGCAGCGGCAGAATTTATCGGACTTTGTCGACCCATTGCTAGCAACGATTTGTCCTTCTTCGATGCATTCTGATTTTGCAAAAACACACGATGAGGTGCTTCCATTAGCCCAAGATTTGAATGGTTGATATCGATCTTCTTCACAAGGAACTCCATGTAAATCTCCAACGAGGTTAGTTTTGTATCCTAAAATTGTTCAACATAAATAAAATTTGGGTTCTAAAAAGACTTAATAATTTGGATTGTACACTTCACATTTAATCGGAAGTACAGCCTTATATGCCTTATGTCTATTATAAAATTTATGTAATTGATAAAATAACTAAATACTGGTTATAAATATTATCCCCTTTTGGTCAATGATATTCATAATTATACACCACAAACATTACTACTAAATATGTTTTGTCTTTTGCACTCTCTCTGTTTTTGTTCTTACAAACTTTGACAGGTCTTTTTTAATACTTAACCCTACCTTTTTTATGTCAATAAGTCTATAACCTTGTTCCAAAAAGAATAGATAATTTTAATCATCTTATTTGAGCACATTGTCAAAGAGTGTTGCTTATAATTTTACAAACCTATATTTTGATTTATTGTGTAGTATATATAAACAAGATAACAGAGTCGAAACAATTACCGAACAACTCAACAGCACGCAACACACACAAACCAACAACTTATCGACAGAAAGAGAACACACACACACACACACACACACATATCTTTGCAATGAACTTAAGATGGATCGTCATCCAGTTACAGATATGCATGTGACCGTAACCATTGTAACGATATTTGCAAATGTCATTGACGGTGAATATGCGTATCTACTGAAAGTTCGGAACATTAAATCTTACATCTTGTTTGTTTTCAACAAATATTTATGTGATAGAACAGGTAATTCAAGGGATTTTACGGTTTTATTGTGCAGTAGTGATGGTGGTAACAAATTAATTTCAAAATCGTTATTTAATTAAATTTTTGTCGGAGATTATCAGAATAGTGTATTGTTATACCATTTTTAGATATAGAGAGGTTACTACTTGAAATGTACATATAGCATACGAAAATTCTCCATTTCTATTCAACATTGGTTATTTTGTATTTTAAAACCACTGGGTCGATGCCTCTGCTGGTGGACCGGGAGTCCCCGAAGGTATTCACCAGCCCAGTTGTCAGACTAGTCTGACATGAAATTTATCAAACAGAGTTTTACAATTTGCTGCATTTGTTAAAATTCTAAAACTCTAAAATATGGGAAGGCCTCGAAAGGTATTGCACTTAGTAGTTGTCCCTGCCGTCTGATTTGGCTTCCCATTTCGATTTGTTTGGATTTGAGTGCTTCTTTTGCTATGTTTGGATCTTGGACTTAATACGTTTTGATTCTTAAGATACTGATGAGAGGTTACTCCTTGAAATGTACATATAGCATACGAAATTTCTCCATATCTATTCAACATAGGTAATTTTGTTTATGTCAATTGGTTTTTAAAATATTTTTTGCTACAATTTATAATGATAAACATAAAACCTGTTGGATTTTTTTTTTCAAGAAATGTGAAAAGTAGAGTCGACCTTTAGGATTATCGTCTCAATTTATAGATTTGTTGTCAATATTTGAACTGATATTTTTATTTTTCCCTTCCCAGGTAAATTAATTATGAACATAAATTATAATTATAATATTTACCTGCTGTTTCAAACCATGGTTTTTCCCGACAAAACTCCGTAAATTTATCTGTATTTTCATCATACAAGCAATGATATATTTCGGTTTTATTACAGAAAACTTGTGCCCGGAATTTCCAATGTGAGTGTTCAGGGCATGTTGAATCCTTATAGCCCGACTTTGAAACACCCAACATGCAGGCAACCTGTATAAAGGAAAAACATCATGTGACCATAATATTTAGTCAATTTGGATCAAAGTGTTCTGATCTTTTCTAACTTTTGGCATTTAATTTATCTTTTGTCAACTTGTACATTAAAAGGCAATGGCAAATGAGCTGTCATCAGATTTAATAACAAACATACGATCCTAACTTTCCAATAGTGAACGTTTTATATGCTGTATATCTACTGCTCTTAGTAGTGAAATCTGTTGTTACAGCTGATACATTACTAAATATTTTGTCAAAGTGTGCTATTATTGAGTTAGCTGAAAATATTGTGAGTCTCAAACTGTAAAGGACTTTTAAAATTTTATATGCCCTAATTCATTTTCCAATATTTTAATACATGCGTTTGATTTATATATATAAGAGTTTATTTTAATTTAAATGAGGAATTAGTTGCCGTCATTTATTCATTTATTTCATATCCTTTATTTTTATATATTTGTATGGGAAAATCTTAAAGGGAACGGGAGATGCATTAAATTTCTAAAGTCAACACAAACAGTATGAAACTCTATCAGTTTAAAAAAGTTGAACTTTCTCTTATATAAGCAGTACATTTGGAATCTTGTTAAGTCATTCTTAGGTCACCAAACCAGCAGTTTATATTGAAATATCAAGAAGCTGTATTATATCAAGTTATTTGTTATTTACATGTATATATCATATGTATATAGATATAGAATATAGGATATTTTGTATCTTGTACTGACATTATCATGAAGAAATGCACGCGACGTTAATGCTTGACAACGTGTCGTATCCTTCACAACAATTCGATAATTTTTTTTATCAGTGCAAGTAGACCTGTACAGGAGTTATCGGTCAGTACAGATCAAAGAGAATTGCTGTAAATTACCGGTAAATGTTAATATCTCACAAAAGTAAAAGAATAAAGAATAATAAAGGTACTTACGTAAAAGAACAATTGGACACAGATAGTCATTAAAAACATGTTTGTTGATTCATACTACAATGAAATTATTAACAACATTCATGCTGGCATATGAAAACATGTTAACTGCTAGTCTGTATGAGAATCGTGCAAAAGGTTATTTATCTATAAAAGCTTTTAAATAATAAAATGAATATTTGTTTTAGAATGTTATCCTATAAGCAAATTTAATGTCCATTTTGATGTTTTGACGTGTTCATGGGCGATATAAAATACATGTACAAACATGGAGATATCTCTCCATTGAACTTGAATTTGAATCTCTTAAATTTGTAGTAAAACCTTTGTAAATCTTTCAGGCCATATCTCATGATACAGAAGGTTTCACATAAATGACTGATAAGTCCAAAGTCTGAACCTTAAAATAGTTAAAATAGTTAAATGAAATATTTGTAGGGAATTTACATATATCACCTTTTCCTTAAATTGCATGATTCTTAGGCTGGCGCGTACTTAAGTCAATTATTGCAGATTTATGTTAAATTTTATCCACTATGAAAATACATGTAGGACCTAATACAATGTACCATTTGCAATTTGATTGCGGTAGGGTAACTTTCTCTTATATATAGTTTTCTCTTTAATACAAAACTTTAAACTGTGATTACTTTTTCGAATTATCTGAAAGTTCAACTATTGATACCTTACCTTAAGAGAACTAGGTATATTATCAATTATTTTTGGAATTTAACTAGCTGTCAGAAACAGATAGTACTCAGCGGGGTTGGTATATCATGTTACCTCTTTTTTGTAATTTTCTTAGTACTATGTAGCGACTAGTTATCTGACTTTGTTTAGGTACATTTTTTTAAAGGCGAGCCGAATGGCGAAGATCGTCTTTTAAAAGACACATACAATATTTAGAAGGTGACCCGAAGGCCAACTTTCTAAATATAGTGAATAATTGTCTTTACACAGACGATAGACACCAAAACAATGTCAGATTACATTTATATATGAATTTTCAATCTTTGAAGTAACAAAAATGTCCTTATTTGTGACCAGCTACAAAAACAAGGTGAATAAGTTTAACAGTGTTTACTAAAAATAAAATGTGAAATTCATTAAGAAAACTAAAACTGATTCTATATAAAAGATTTAACTCTATCTATTCAAATAATATTACCTCTTCACAGCAACTACGCTGGTCAATTTCTATTTTGATAAATTCTAACACACAGGTTTTGATTTATGGTTGTTTTTATATTTTAATTTTACTTGTTTTATATTGTAAAATTAATCAGTCGATTATTGTTGCATTTGAATATCATCATATTTTATTTTACAGCTTGCCTTGGGGTGATGATATTGGTCTATTTTTGAAGGATTTATGGAACCTGTTGAAGGTTGTAATGTAATTTAAAACGTTATGTACGGTGTATCATAGACAATAATACCAAATCTCCTTTTTCTATAAAAAGTCCAGTTCAGAATGCATAAGTGAGAGATCTAAACCCACAGTACAAAAAGAAAAGACAAACTCGAAACAAAAGGAACTCAACTCCTCTATAGTGGAGCAGGAGTTGAATAACCTTCCGGAGCACCTGAATTTACCCTAGATTTTGTAGGGTTCGTGTTTTGCAGTGAAGTGTTGTGTGTACTATGTTTGTCTGTTGTTTCGTTTGTTACATTCATGTGTGTATTATATATAATTTATGACCTCTTGTACACGGATAGTGTCTGAGGATAATAAAGTATTTTGACTTGACTTGACTTTGTTATCTCGCACGGTTTGTCTGTCATCTGATTTAACGATATCTGTCTGTCCCTTTAGTATTTTATCGAATATTGTGTGATTACTGAGAAAATAGTTTGTGTTTATGTTTTCGTGTGCGAACTACCATGTATGTCTTATTTTTGTAAAAAATAACCTTTAAGCGCCAAAGCAGTAATCCTGCAACACAACTTATTTGTCCAAATTTTTAAATTTCAATAAAAGGTATGACACTGACCTTAAATATTATGATCTCAAATCCAATGGGCTATTGTATTCATTGCGTGACTGATAATTGTAATGATGAAATATATGGTCTTCGTCAACTTTCCTATTTTTCGATCTCTATGTTTTATTTCACTTCGAACAGACAAACTGAGGATACATGTAGTTTTGAACGAATTTTTAATCAATTTTCCCCTGCACAATCTTTTCATATAAATGTTTAATTTTCATTGGACATTAAATCATTTTAGATAACCAATCAATCAAATAATGTTCTACCTTTGCCTTCCCCAAACTAAACTCGAATGCAAAAAGGGTCGTCCATGTTCATTCATGTCCAAATTTATACATTCATTTAAATCTGACTCCATTTACAATTCTACATTTATTTAATGCTATGGTCAGCTGCATGCCATTGACTTTATTTTGAACCACTCACCTCAAAACCAATAGGTTTTCCTACTTCCGCATTCTATTTCAAAACTTTTCATAAAGGAAAACTTCACAGGGAAATCTAAAAAAAATCTACGTTTAATAAGTCCTGAAAGTATTAATTACATTGCAATATGTATAATTATTAAGAAAAACCCTAATGTCTAAAAGTGAATATATTTCTAAGGGAAATTGTTACAAGGTTTAAAGGAAAAATAAAAAAGAACATGACATTACCTACAAATATAATCAGTAGTTCATTATCAATGATTGTTGTTATGGTTTTATTCTTCACACTCCGACAAAGAATTGTTTTCATAGGAGTCATTTTTCTATAGAATGCGGAAAAATTTAGCTTATAGCTTGTTTGTTTTGTTTGTTATGATAAAGGTGGCAACTCGAATAATAAATTATAAAGTTCTTTAATTGAACAAATCATTGTTTATTTTCAAAAATTAATATAGTAGCTCAGCGCATTCTTTACGTTGCTTATAATTAAACGACAGGGAAGCAAAAAATATGTTAGGTATCAACAAAAGTGACAAAGAAGGTCTTCAAATCCTCTCAAGATAGCATAATGTTATATTTATTATGTTGATAAAAATGATTTAAAAAATGTGGAAAAATCTGTATGATCCAAAATGATTTAGAGAATTATTAAAATTAAAAATATCTCTACTAATTTTCTTTGTGAGAACCTTTATGCTATTAAAGTAGATCAAATGAGAATATATATATTTCTTTAATTCTTTTTTATTTTGCAC
>JAULBM010339659.1:0-12638 GCA_032357055.1 Geukensia granosissima
AAGTTCGAGTTTTCGATGGCATATTGAACGATTTTAATATTCAAGGGGTCAAACTTTTAGTTCGACTGTTCGAGCTAGCGGTGTTCGAGCTACTGAGGTTTACTTTACATAGATTGATAGGGAAAATTGTCGGGACTTTGACATTAGTTTGACCCATCCATGGTATTCGAGCCATCCAAGTTCGAGCTACCGAAGTTCGACTGTATATACATGTACTGCCAAAACAACCTATTTCTCCTTTCAATCAATTTTCTCTTATATACTTGTAATTTAAATCCACAACTGATATATACTTAATTTTGACCAGTAAAATAACTAATACAAATAAAATTAAAAAAGCAGTCATGCCAGAGCATGTGCTTCTGAATTTAATGGTCTTGCTGTTGGTTGCATAATGGTTTTGAAGTTTGTACAAAGAAGCTTTTTTTTTTTTGCAAAAATATTATAAAATGACAAAAGATTTCCATTATTAGAATATTTTTTTAATTTTTTGTTCTTAAATGAAATATCTGTCCATCCATTTCAATAATATATTTTCTTTAAAACATTCTGGTGAGCTAAATAAATCTGGTGTGATTGTGTAGACAACATCAAGTGAGGGAATTCTAGCTTTATATGAACAGAATAACTTTGAGTGGTAAAACAGAGAACCCCATGGATTTAATTATGCAAAATTTGTACTCATCTCTACAGTCACAGACTGACCTTCAAATGTTGAGATACACACAATTGTTCAAAGAAATTCTGTTCATATACTCAATCAAAAATAATTCACTATTTCAAAATCATAAGGAAGTAAAATTAAGTATAATTCTATTGAAAAAAATAGAAATTGAGGAATAGTGTATATGCAAAAAAGCAGTGTGTAGAAAAATAATTGACTAAAAAATTCAAATCTGAGTCTGTTAAGCAAGGGTGGTGTTAATACTTTATTCCTGTTTTTTAGTTCCAGAAAATGGTACTGTAGAAATTAGAATGATTGTAAAACATATGTCACATTTGACTATAACAGATTCAGATTTGGCAAACAATGACCTAGTTCTTTGATTACAATGGTCACATCTATAAAGAACCAATACCTTTCTTCTTATCAGCCGGTTTCTCTCCTGGGGGTACCAGTTCTGATTTCTTAGGTGCTGCTTCAGGCTCAGGAATTTTCTACGATACAATGTTATCAAAGGTTAACTACATATTTATTCAGTGGACATAAACTTGACATAAACTTGATAGTGCTGAATGAGAGTTCCCTCAATTCTTCCAAATTGAAAGGTATCAAACAGCTAAAAGATGGGCATAATTTGCTACCACTATAGATTTCTGGTACCCCTTGAATGTGTTTACTTGTATTACCCTATTTCAGTCAAACCTTGTTAGCAAAATCATAATATGGGGGCAGTCAACTGTTAATTTTCATAAATTTCTACAAATATGGCAATCATATTTAATGTATACTGGCATAAATTTTTACTTTTCCTTATTAGATGATAGAATAATGTTATGGTTTATAGAAAAATACTAGTTTTTGATTGGATGTCAAGCTGGGGATGTGAGTATATATACCAAGCTATAGCTGCATACATCAGAATCTGAAAAACAATGGCAAAGTTGGTTTGCGATTGAGAAGTTGAGGTCTGTTTTAATTGACTAACGGCAAAGAAAAAGGACACATTACACTTAAGTCATTTCTTAAGCTTATATATATCAAAATGGTGGTTCAAAATCACTCGTTACATACACTATGAATGAGGTCATAAACGAAATGCGTAAAATGAAACGCTTTCAGTATTTTCTTACTCAGACTTTGACTAAAAAATTTGGGTAAAAAGAGGGGCTTTGCACCATAACATAATAGTGATTCAGTCTCTTGACAGGGTATATAAGGTGACATTAATAGCAGATGGATTATATACCTTGAGCTGAAGCTAAAGAGAAATTACTTCATCAGCCTTGAATATATAATATAATCAATTTCATATATATCAATATAACCAATTTCACATATAATATAATCAGTTTATATAGTAATAAATGTATAAGCCCACACAGGCAGGGTGTCAAACAGAACAGTAAGTCTACCTGTTCAATAACTTTTCCTTCTGGGTCATCCCCTAACATTGGTGTAATAACTGGCATCTCAATGTCTGGATTCTCTGTAAATAAACAATATTATTGTAAAGTAATACTTATTCAGTCCTAAAAAAGTAGTGTCTGCTTTTGTCAAAATTCATAACTGAGTATAACTTTTTTGAAATATATATATCTTGTTACTGATGAAAATTTTTTGATATTAGATATATTCTTAATGTTAAGAGTATTTCTCTTTACATTTTTAACCAATTTCAATTTACTAGAATATTTGACTTACATACATGAACCTTGTTCAAAAGACATATGACTCAGTAAAATAAATTATTGTCACAGACATTTCATCTGTACTCATGACATAAACATGTACACAACTGATAGGTCAAAGGATGATCAACTGTTTTGACAATAGTTCAGACATCATATATGATAGTTTCTTCGACATTATCTTTGTAGTAAAGTGTATTAAGAAAATTTAAAATTTAAGTTTGGCTGATTTTCCTTTTTCTGGCCCCCCTAAGGTGTCTGATGAAGGAAAATCCATAAAAGCGCTTAACACCCAATTAAAATGTGTCTTTTGAATATTTGTTATAAACTATGTCAGAAGTGGAACCTATCTTTCTGGAATAAATTCCATATTCTTTTTTGAAATAACTTTCAAGTTTGTTGAAGCCTTGCCAAAACTCTAGGTCTTGAAATTGTCTTGAAGGTTTCTTGTATAAATGTTGACTACTCATTGAAAATTATCCAATATCTCTTATTTTTAATGACTTCCACCAATGGTCTGTAGCTGATAACAGAAACTCACCATTGACTGTAAGAGTAGCTTTACACATTGCCTTGCCGAAGTCATTTTCTAGGTCAATCTGATACATGCCGCCATCGTCAGGATACACTTCTGGGATGTACAGACGACAGACTCCTTTTTCAAACGTGATTTTACAGTCTTTTGTACTCTTTAGTTTCTGTCCATCTTTTGACCATGAAACTTCGATTGGTTCAGTTCCCGAAACTTTGGCAATCAAGTCACATGCATCACCATCAAGCACTTCCTGTTAAAAAAAAATTATTGAAGTCAAATATATGGTTTTTATGAAATTTTATTTTCTTTAAACTGATTTTTAGAGTTCACATGTACAGTGAAGGAAGAAATGAAATAAACTCTAAAAATAACTTTAATAATTATTTCACAATTATCTTCCCTCATTTTGTCCGGGTTAAACATCTAAATCTCCTGTATGGTAAACTTCTGAATTGTCATTTATTATAAATAACCAAAAAAAACAAATTAATTACCATTGGTGCCAATTTCTGAGTAAATTCTGGAGGAAAAACTGTAGGACCCTTTGGCTTTGGTACAGAAAGAGCTGAAATTCAAACAATGGTAAATTCATTTCCACGTTAATGCATCATTATACAGAGCAATGTATCAGACATATATATACACACAGTGGAAAAATCCTTATTTCAAATTTCATCAGTCATAATTTTATCTTTCAATTAAGCAAATCATGAAATAGACATTTTTACTCTTAGTTTTCCTGATGTTGACACTGGCGTCAAAACCGCTTTTGGGTTTATTAGCATAGTTTACGCAAAAGTTATGACATCATCTTTATTTCATTGGTGACATCATTTTTTAAAGGAAAGTGTATTGATTTACACTCAAAGTAACAGGAACGCAGTTACAGAAAAGTGATCTATTCAAATAATATTAAACAGTTATTTTTTTTTTTGTTGAGGAAGATACAAGTTTTTATGAACCTAAAAAATGATATTGACCAAAGCCATAGGCTGAGGTCAATTTTGAATTCTTTGGTCCATAAAAATCATACTGACCAAATACTAAAGACTGTAATTGTTTTATTGCATAATAAACAACGAAACCATGAATATGACCTACTGTGACATCATATATGGTGTAATGGAAAGTGAAATTAAAAGATAGTCAAAATCAGTTTTATATAAACAGCAACTAAAATTACAGAATAACTCGTGAAAGCATTCCATCCCACAAATAATTCTATTTAAAATCATAATGTAATAATTGTTATATACTGCCATCCTACCATATCGCAACTTTTATGATATCGTGGTTTCATGTGCTATTTTAACCAAAATTGGGCGCCATTTTGTAAAATTTATTGTCGTGATACCATAGACAACCACCACATATATAAACATACCTTTCAGATCAACTTTAGCTGTTCCAGTGCCTTCACCTCCCGGTGTTTTGACAGTAAATTTGTATTCACCAGAATCTACTAGTTCTTTTGGCTGTAATGTTAATAAAATACAAGCATAAATGATTATGTCATATGAGGCAACCCAATGGAAATAGTTTTTGTCACTATTGAATCAATTAAAATGTTAAAAGTTTTTTTCAAATGACAACTTAACTACAGTCTACTATCCATCTTCTCAATTCTTAGCACCCCCAAGGGCGGCCAGGGTATAGAAATAGGTTGTTCGGTTTCCGCCTGCAGGTAGAACCCCTGCTAAAGGGGAATAGGTTAGTTCGAGCGGGATGTATAAATACTCGAACTCCCATTCTCGAAGGTTGTGCCGGGAAAAGGATAGGCATCAGGTATCTCCGTCCTGGAGGCACTTGTCCTCTAAAAGGGGCATCCCTGATTGTGGGGGATGTATAAATTCACAATCCGTCAAGAGGGAGACATTAAAGACACCCCGTGTTTAGGAAGTGTCACGTCTTAAGCATGTTAAAGATCCCTTGTAACAGCTCATTTTGAGTGTTCCATAGGTGGCCAGTTACAAGCTAAATTGTCTGCCCCTATCCAACCCGAAATTTTTCCAGTGGCAGTCTAAAAGTCCCTCCCTTACCATTCCCTTGCTCAAAGTCTACATATTGATTTATTGTTTAACTTGTTTTCATCCTGAATATGCATGAAATATTTGCCACTGGACATTAAACAACAATCAATCAATCAATTCTTAGCATGGATATAATCTGAAGATTTTGAGTTATTTTTTTTTTTGGAATTCTTTATTAATTCCCATACAAACATTTCAGTAGGGAATATTTTGACACAAAAGTTCAAATCATGAAATTAGCAAGAAAAACTACATGAAAATTTTCAATTTTACAGTATATCTTTCTTATTTTGTATCACAAGTTTAATGTTTTGATATGCTACCCAGACTACATCATAACAAAAGCTTATTTTTCCAACTATATTGATAGAGGACCTATCTCATCAGGTACCCTATTTGGTCATACAGAAGTTTCTTCCAGAATGAAAAATCTTTTCATTGTGTAAAATAGTGGGTTTGAAAATAAAATATCTTTGTAAGAAAATTCCCTTTAGTTTTCAACAAAATTATTTAAATGATTTCATTGGTGAGAACAGTTTCTTGGCAAGATTTGGATCATCAGCAACTAGAGTATATTTATTGTTTTAATCATTGAAAACAATGAGGACACAGAGAAAATTAGGAGGTCAGTGAAATATCATGGTTTTCAATCTGACCAAAACACTCCTATTTCAGGAGTCATACAGTAGACACATTTTTGTATGAAAAACTCCAAAGTGGGTGAAATTTCTCCAACTTACTCCAAAATTCATCAGCAATCTCCCAGTTCTGATTAGAGTGTTTTTTGAATTGTTGAAATTTCTCAGACTTTCTCTGAATTCCACCAGCAATCTCTAAGGTCAGAACAGATTGTTTTCCTGTGTGTACTGTATTTGCATTTTAGACAACCATGCAAGTGGCTCACATCATCTGTTGATAACAATGTAAGGGAGTAACAGAATTTTATGATGGAGGTGTACACTAAACTTACATTTAACACCTCACATATAACGAAATAGGTATCTTTCTCAAAGGCTACATCCAGGAAGTACTTTCCTCCATGTTTAATAGGCTTGTTCTGGAAGTACCACATGGCTGTTGGCTTAGATTTGGCCTTGAGCTTCTGTTCAATGACCAATCGTTTACCTCCCTCCTCAAGTCTGACCGAGGGTGGACCTTCAAACTGAGGTGGTGGCTCCTTAGGTCTGAAAAACATTCCATTTATCAAAGGTAATTGTAATTGAATTCTTTGCTTTCATATCTAAGCATTAAACATTCCTATATTTTTACACTTAATACATATTAAAACAAAATAATATGAACACTTTCAAAAATGGAAAAAAGTCAAAAATTTTGAACTTTATCTTACTGGTTTCAACAATATTATTACCAGAAAAAAACAGGTACCAGTACATGTAATGTGCAACTAAGAACTGAGGGCATAGAAATAAACAATGATTTACTGAAAGAAAACTTCAAGGACTATTCTACCGAAGATTTGTACTGACATGTATTATTTTAAGGAATTGTTAAAACTGGCTGAACCCCTAGAATTTTTAAATGACCATCAGCTCTTCCCTTTTTATTTTGAATATTTAACTACCATATCTGACATTAAAAAATCTGGTGACATTAATATTTTCCATGATAATGCACATAGTTGAATAAACAAGAAAAGTATCTAAAGGGTATCATCCCAGAATCTTAATCAGATAAATTTTCTTTAAGATTTCCCTCACTGGCCATTGTAACTGCTGCTTATTGCATTCAGGTTGATTTACACAGACAGTTCTTATGACAGTACAACTAATGCCACTCCAAATTAATCAATAGTTTTTCAGATTCGCTCGCCCCTCATATTATAGGTTCAAAATTTCAAAAAAACTTTACTCACTCCAATATTTTTTCACTTTTTTAAAAATTTTTATCATTTGTTTGCATCAGTTTTTGAGGTTGCGCTCCAATATTTTGCCATTGCAAGAAAAAAATTTTATAAAAAATTTTGTTTGCTCGCACCTATTTAACATTCAAAATCCATAGAACTAGAAAAAAATTTTGGGTGGCCTAAATATGTATTAACTCACTGTATTTCATCCATATTAACAGTAATGGTTGCACTGGCTTCTCCCAAGTCATTCTTGGCTACTGCTTTGTATTCACCTGTATCATTCTTAGTAGCATTCTGTAAAAAAATATTAATTTTGTGAAGTATTCAAAGAAAAACAGAAAACAAAATCATAGTCTGTCAGTTAAGAATAATAAAAATGGGAAATGCGGCATTCAAACTTAACCTTTATTTATTGCATTACCTTAAGACATATTCAAATTTCAAATCCTTCTGTTGATGTTTACAATAGTAATTGAATAAAAGTCTGATTTAGTTTTTTAGGAATTGCAATTTCAATAGCAGATTTAAACTTTGTCTGTATTTATTGCCCCTCCCCCAAATAGTAAAATTTTTAATCAATCAAATGAAGTTATCAAAATTTATTTAACAAAAGCCATTTGAGGACAAATGGTTCGCCACACAAATATACAGAAGTAACACTTAATGCCCTAAGAGCTAGTTTGGGGGCATTAAAAAAACCTTACTTTGCTCTTAAAATTGTCTCTCCGATCCATAGTCACCACAATGATATGTGTACATCATTCAGATGAAAACAATCTATAGTCAAGTTACACTACATGGATTGTTAATTTTTGAAAATGGAAAGGGGAGACAACTCATACATACAATTAGATCTAAGTGAACATCATAATCATTGCCCTTGGCATCCATTCTCGTTTTGATCCTGAAAGTCTCCTTCAGTGGGATACCATTTTTGTACCATGTCAAAGTAGGCTTAGGATCAGATACACATTTACAATGGACGATGATGTTCTTTCCATCTTGTTTAATCTCAGGTTTATCAACAAACTGTGGAGCTGTTCCTTTCTTTTCAGCTGGTTTTGGAGCTGGTTTTTCCTCTTTTTTCTCCTCTGGCTTTGGTGCAGGCTTTTCCTCCTTTTTCTCCTCAGGCTTTGGTTTTTCTTGTCCACCTTCAATTTTAAACATTCCATTATGTAAAGCACAAAAATTTTATGAGCTTGAGAAGTTTATTAATCAATTAGTTATATGAATCAGAGTGAAAAGCAAAGCAATGAATTAAACAAAATATCTGATCTGATAAAAATTAATGAATCATCAATTATGTTTGTGAATTAATAAAAAATCTAACTTTAAAATGCTAAATCAAATAGCTTCAAGCATAATGAACAAAAATATGTGTATATTGTAAATGAAAAAAAAATTCAATAAACATATCAAGCTAGTATTAATGAAATTATAAAGAACAAGCTTTTGCAAAAGTCTGGTGTGACTTTAATGATATAATAAACTGAGGTGCTTTGCAAGGGCAGCATGATACGACCACAGCATGTTGACATGTGAAAGCTTTGTGAAAATGAACATTTGGGTTAGTGTGGACACAATATTTTTGTTGGACACAATAATGTGCTAGACACAGTATAGTACTGGACACAGTAAAGCACTGGACACAGTAATATGACTGGATGCAAGATCATTTTGTTTGGAGTTTGTTACATTTTTCATAAGGAATTATTTGCAAAAACACCCATCAAAATAGGATGAAAAATAAAAAAAGTTTCAAAAACTAGGGAATGGCCATTTTTGGACTCCCTTTATCTCAATAACAGTAATATATATGTCATGACACTTGAGGTTTGTTATGTTGGCTTTTTCATGGGAATACAAAGAAAAAAAATACCAAAATTGAACCAAAAATAAAACACTTACATTTGAAATTAATAAATCCCCTTTTGGACCCTCCTTAAAAAATGGCTGGGGCTAGAAATCAATCCCAACCTGTATTTTATATTGGGTATAATTGTGTTAAAATTTCAAATGGATCCAAATAATAGAACAAAAGTTATAGAATGGAAACCCAACTGTGTACAGATGCCAACCACATGCCCATAACATAATACACCATAAAATTTTTGCACAGTATAAAAATGAAAATTATGATTCACTGTATATGTTTGCAGAATCTTCCATAAGACTTACCAGTAACAATATAGATAAAGGATAAAAAAATCATGGTTCAATAAGAGAAGAAAAATGTCTAATCTACTGTTGAGAGAAGGTCAAATTTAGAAAAATAATTAAAATAAATAATAATAGGAAATGGGAAGAGAAAAACTGTCACATGATCTTGCTGATTATTTGTTTTCACAAACTAAAAAACTTCTAAAGATATCTTATACATTGCACCTGGTTTGGTTTTATAAAGTCATAAAATAAATAAGGTATCATGCATGTTTTGATGCGAAATTAAGAACTATTCTTCCCAATATCATGTGACAGCTTATAGCAAAAGCATGGTACTTGTTTACCCACTGACAGATATAGAAGCATGTTTATTGAATGAAAGGAAAAGGAAAAAATAATAAACATGAATCACGTCATGGATGTAAGGAATAAGCAGCACAGGTTCATCAGAATACAGAATTGTGGGAGGTTAGTCACAACAAATCTTCTCACCCTCGTCATGATTTTGGTATCGAAATAAAGTAATTACGAAAGTTTTCTTAACCACTGTAAACAAGAATAATCAATCAATTATCGGTATACAACTTTTTTGCTATGGGAGTTGAAAATTTGAAATTATCTGAAAACATGAGATGCATAAAAAAACAAGCAATATCAAAATGATTTTTATACTGTTTAGCAAAATTCTGCAGCTAAGGAACGCTTAAGCATCAAATAACATATATTACATGCATATAGAAACAGTATTTGTAGGACTGGAAGTGGGTACTTGTACTTTTTTAACTTCGGATATAAAGTCATAAGTAGAACTGAAAGTAGCATGTCTGTGTAACTAATATCTTAAGCTAACATTGTGAATACTATGTAAAATTTTAAGCATTTTAATCTGTCTGAATTCATACACAACTTCTTAAATTTGAACCTTGGTATAAAGATCTGACAATCACATGTCTCCTTTGACTTTGGCTTTGGTCTGTTACAGAGATTAACACAATCAATTGGCTTTTTAAAATTTGTTATTAATCTATGTAAGATGTGGATAATGTCTTTCTGGTCTACATATCATATTGTTTCTTTTAAACATAGGGATCAGATGGCCCTTTTTTACCTGACAATGCATGAAGTTTAATAATGTTTACCAAATAATCCTAAAAACCCCCAACACCAAGAAAACTGAAGAGAAGTCCCACCTCCCTTCCATCACACATATTTATTTATTATTTAAGAAAGCTACAATTGTTTAAAAAAGAGGTTAGTACACCCCCTTCCCACAACAAAATGGTTTCTTAAAATGTTCCATAAAGAATAGCTGCAATGTGCAGTATGTGAAAGTACAGTTAACCTGATTAAACAAGCTATGACGTCAAGATTAAAATTGTTACATCATTAAATTATCTTCAAAGATTTTCGATGTTTTATCTTTTTCTACTTTCCTACAGGTCAGATCTGTAAATTTTCATCTTCTTTGATCAAAATGTAGTTTACATGGCTATGATGTAAAGGAAAATTTAGTATTCTCACAACTCATGAAAAAACGTTATTCTGCAAGGCAATTTTAAGCAATACTGTTTTTTCTAAATTTGCCAACAAACCATTTGAATTCTAATTAGATTATAGATCACTTTCAACAGCATTTCAGCTTTGGCCCGGGAGAAGTGACCCCGGGAAGGTCACTGACAAACATTATGGCTGTCTTAAGTTTTAGCTACTTTTACTATGTCCAAGAGGTCAACTTTTATTTATTCAAAGGGAATTTTCAAGAAAAATTAGGTCAAGAGGTTAAAATAAATTACAAAACTAAGTTTGGATTTGTTTTGGGAAGCAGAAAAAATAAAATTATGCAGCTAATATTTTTTATTTTTTGAAATTTATTCATGTGCAATTTGTCAAATGAAAGAAGTAAAATTACATGTACCTTATTTGTGATAAAATCTACTTAAATAAAGAAGTGTACATTGAATTTTCATTTATTTATGTTATTAAGTAATAATCTTGAGCTATATTTAAAAATCACACCTTTTTAACCATTTTGCATTATGAACATGATTTTATTTGTGTAAAGTGAAAAAGGATAGGGCTTGAAAATAACAATAAAGTTGAGGATTATCACTTTTATTTTTATTTCATGTTCTCAGAGAATAGTCCAGATGGTACCTTAAAATGGAAAATAAAAAAATGCTGGCATGAGTTTAAACTATGGAAAATTTGCTAAAGTAGTAAGTAGTTCAGACTAGCAGAAGAAAAGTTTTTGGTGGACTATACTTATCTCATAAGGTATTGGTCAAATTCACCCTTTTTGCATATAAACTGGAATCTAATAAGTAACAGGCAAGAGTGATCTGACTTTAAATATTCAATTGAGTTTTAAGCAGAAGCTATGCATTGAAAATTTTAAGTTCTTGTCAACCTGTTACACAACATACCTTGGAAGTTAAGGGTAATGTTGGCATTTGACTCTCCAAACTCATTATTAGCTGTGCATTTGAATGATCCACCATCGGTTGGCTTGGGATCCTGCAAAAAAATTGAACTACACTGTTAGTTAACTTATTTGATGTTGATAAAGCACATGAGAAACAAGAAGCTTTACAACTAACTTACCACTTGGTAAAATCTTCAATTTATAATAAACACCCTTCAATCTTAATTTCATTTGAAATTCTAAAATGCCTCCTCAAAACCCATCTATTACAAAGCTTTACAAGTTCAAAGAATAAAAAATTCAAAGAGAAAACAGCAACTTAATATATTGGGAATCATTTTATGTAAGGGTTTTACATTTCAGGCTTCACTTAACTACAGAAACCAAAAATATTTCCACCCTGAAAGAATAAAAATCTGGATTTTGCAGATTCTAATAAGCGCCCCACCCTTGTTTTCTATATTTTAAGTGTCCTCTGTTATAAATATGAGGAATACAGTATAAAAAATTTACCAATTTAAGATTTTCTGACACTTTTCAATGTTTATGAGACAATACAAAATACATTGGTAGTTTAAATGACCTTGACTCCAGTAAAGTATGAGCCCAAATTGTTTTTGTGAATTTTCTAAATACATTAATCTACATGCATTATTAATAAATCAAGATGAATATCTCCTTTAATCCTGAGGTTGACTGATGTTCTTTGAGATAGATTTAACTGATAAAAATCACTCTACAATTCTGGAATTTATCTAATTCCTGATCACAGCTTCAAGCACCTGATTGAAAAATGTTGCTGAAATTATGTAAACTATCAAGAAAAATTTTCATGATAAAAAATCAAACAGAAAAACACAAATACAAGAAAATAACAGTTAGCAAATTCTTCTGACAGACTTTTGATATCAATAATTGAATTTTAATGGCAATGTCTTGATTCTATTTCTGTGCAAAACCTGTGAGATCTGGAAAATTTTGCTTAATATATAATGTCACTTTTTATCACAAAACTTGGAAAAGAATCAAATGTTCTTAAACAAATGAACAAAAATAACTGAAGATTTTTGTATTTAGAACTGTAATGCAGGTTATTTATATTATTAGAGGATGGGAAATAAATACCATCAATTAGAAATAAATATCTTATAAGAGACCCTATTACATTTATAATTTTTGTTTGGTTTTAAATTATAACAGAGGTGCTTCGCAAGCGCAGCATGATACGACCGCAGCACATTGAAATGTGAAAGGTGAACAAAAGACACT
>JAULBM010339670.1:0-12638 GCA_032357055.1 Geukensia granosissima
AGATAAAAAATGTCTAAACAGGTCAATAACTCCTTAAAAAGATAATAAATTTTTATAGAAATTTTAACACAGATAGATTTCATCATGCTGAACAATTTTCCCTATGTCAGAATTTAGCTAAAGTTAACGTTTTTTTTTAGATATATGCAAAAATCTTCTGTCAGAGCCTTATGTTCTATTTTTAGAAATGGCAGCTATGTTTTTCAATAAATCAAAAATCAAAGCATCAACTTTGTGCAGAATACCCTTAGGATCAATCATACAATGTTTCATCTAAATCCATTGAGTAGTTTCAAAAGTGAAGATTTTTTCAAAATGTTAACGAGGACGGATGACACATGGGACACCAAGCCTTCGGCCATGTGAGCTAAATAAGGCTTTTGATCACTTACACATACAGTGAACCAAGTTATCTGTTTTGTCATCTGGAGTTCTTTTGAAATTTATTTGTAAAAAATATTATGTAAAATCAATGTGAAAAATAAAGATTTACTTTGATTTTGGAACCAACTAAAACACAAACACTGAAATGTCAGTCAATGTATGCTCATATTATTTTTGCCAAGTTCTGCAAAAAAGGAGACATTATTTTCACTAAAACACAATAAGTAAACTACATATAAGTACAGATTTAGACCTACCCATCTCCTTCCTCCATGATCTTATCCTTACTCCTAGTTTCCATGGAACCAGTTCTGCCAACCCTCTCTTTGATGCAGAAAAACACACCACATTGTTTCTTGTAGTAACATGTGACATCAATCACGATAAACAGGATGATAACAATGATAATGATGATTGCAATCACGAGTCCTAGTGGTACAGAGTCATCTATAAATGAACATAACACAAAGTGAATCATTGTTAGTACGACTATGATTACAAAATACAATCACCCATCACATGACAATAAAGACTTTAAGTATTACTTTAATGTTAGGTTATATATGCTTTTGTATATACTGTATTTTTGGACTATGAGACTCTGAACTATAGGTCTAATCAGCATTTCCCCCATAGACTCGGAAAAACCATCAATTTAGTGAATGTATTTTGGCAAGGGTAGGTAAATGCATTCTGATGATTTTCATTCATCTCTCTTTGGGAAAAACATGAAAATTGAAATATACATGTATGCAGCAAATGTCAAGGAAACCACCCCACAGCTGGATAAGATCATTG
The DNA here is from genome assembly GCA_032357055.1 of Geukensia granosissima. Lineage (NCBI taxonomy): Eukaryota > Metazoa > Mollusca > Bivalvia > Mytilida > Mytilidae > Geukensia > Geukensia granosissima. The sequence goes on from JAULBM010339670.1 coordinate 1,183, forward strand.
AAAGTTCAAAATTTATATTGTTTTCTTCTTAGTGAGAATCTGGGATAGTCTCTTTTTCTTAGGTCAGCGGACATGTCAATCACAACCATCAATTATCTTATCTTAGGACAAATTTATGATATCATTCTTATTTCTTTAAAAAGACCACAAAATGCACATTGAAATCTTATATTATGAGACATCCAATCAAGACACTGGTCATAATTCTACACCATATAACTGGCAGAATACTGATCAAAGGAGGCTCATTGGGCTGAACTTGTCTTTAACACCTGTCAATCAGAAACAAAATTTCGTAAATTTAGGTTCATTTGACCTCTTTCAGATGGAAGAACTTTTAAGATTTGACCAATCTGAAAGAAGAACTGCCTGTGAGGTAACAGTCAATATACACAAACTTGACAGAGGCTATCCCATTAGAGGTTTCAGGTCAAGATTCATCTCATTTGGCCTAGCTGTTTCTGAGGCATCTCCGATTAAAATGTTTAAGTTAACAGAGATTGACAGATAGCTACAAGGTGTAAATGTTGAAATGGGATCACATAAAAAGTCTAATGTATGTTTACATGTAAATTGTAATGGCAGGTCATCAAAAATCAACATTGATTGACTGATAGGTGTTTAATGCCATGTTGGCAATATTTCAGCCATACCATGGTGAAAGAATTCCCATAAAATAAATGATAAACTATCAAATCTGAAATTAATGACACAAAATATCTAAACATTTTCTATTTTTTTTAAAAACTTCTGTAAATTAATTATTTGATTGTATTGTTGTTACAGTATTACATTCTTCTGTTTCACCATTTTTTAAACATTAACAATTAAAAATATCATAAATTAATAACTTACCTTTTTACTGCAATAATTCATGCATAAAACATGCATACACTATGCACAACATCAAAACATCTAGAACATACAAATAAAAAATCTCACAACAAATAAAATGGATGCAAAAAAATCATAACATCAAATGCTTCATGGATTAGTACATTAATCATATAAGCCTCACCTTTCTAAAACATTAAATTAACTCCTGATCTGGTTAGTGTTTGTTAAAATTCATCATCAATCCTTTTTGAAAATTTTTTTATTAAATTCACACCTCACAAAAGTGATTCCACCTTCTGCAATATTGGCATTTAAACTGCAATATCAAAAGTTTTGATGGCAGGATATTATATAATGATAACATGTTATAAGGAATTTGGTTTTATTTATGCATTAAATAAGCTTTTTTATATCCCTACACATTAAAAACTACATGTTATTAAGGACTATAAAAAACTAATCAAATTTATCTTTGTTGTGTACCTATGGGAGGAGTTAGTGTGGCGATGGCAGTATTTAGCCCCAAAATTGAAGCTTTTCACATCAATTAAACAACTATAAAGATATGCAAAAACTTGAAATTAATATTTTTGAAAGTATTGTAGGACTATGGAAAACATGAGTGTCAAAAGTAAGTAAAAGCTATGGTAATATACAGTCAAAGATGGCAATTTTTGGATATATTTGAGTTGGGATATTATACAGCTACCAAACTGTTTTTTTTCACATGTGAATGTTTGCAAGACAAATATATAACAAAAGAGAAAAAACATCGATAGCCCTATGTGTAAAAGGCAAAATTGATCTGTTGAAGAAATAGAAGAACAATATCTTACACTGTTTAAATGTTGATAATCATTTTTTTGCAATCTTTTAAGTAAAACCTTCAAATTTCTCACCAAGCCTTCAAACTGAATGTTTAACTATATTGATTGTAAAAAATATGTTTATAAATGGCAAACAATGTAAGATTTTCTATGTAGTAGATATACAAAGTCATAGGTTAGTAAGCTTCCATAGGTTACATCACATTAAGTAAATTTCCATGAGTCACAAACATTGTTTAGTATGAACATTTCTTTTTATCATTATTACTAAAATTTTTGAAATTTAAAAATAGAAATTTAAGATGTGATGCAATTTCTAATTTTTACCAAAAAATGTGGGCCAGATATTGCCTGTATCACACCTGCTCCTTTATAATAGAAGTGTTTAATTCTATGTGTATATCAATTTTATACTGAAATAATAAATACTGTCATAGTTTCTTAACCATTTGCAATCAAATGAAAAAGGTTAAATATTATTCAATGATGTAAATTTTATGAAAAGAACAGGGTACGATAAGGCCACTTTTCAGCCTTGAAATTGTCAAAATATTAGTATTCTCACTGAAATAATAATACAGGATAAAATGGCATGCTGAAAATACTGCACCGGTCTAACACGAAAGTGCCTTGCACTGTGCTTTCACAGACCAAACTTGTACACTTTTTCTCATTTTCATCAATTTAGATCCAAATCACTATATATTCCACAATTTTCAGTACAGAAAGTAATACCCGTGTTCAGTTCAGATATTTTTTATCTAAAATATACTGGTAATGAAAAAAAAAACCATAAAATATAAAAGTATGAAGATTCTTCAAGGATGCAATCTATATTTCCTAAATCCAAAAAAGCTGGATTAAAAGTGGTAGTTTTTATTGAATTTCTAAAAAATTCAAAATTTACGAAATTTAGGTACACATTATTTCTACAATTTATGAGGTTTTATAGGAAAATAGATCATGATAACTTATGCATTTCAGTATTCAGACCAGGTTGTTTCAGTTTTACTAATAAAATATTCATTTTTGGGCCAAATTCATGCCTCATTTCTCCTCCTTTATCTACAATTTCTTGAAAAAATATGATATTATGAAATGGCTGTTTGATTTTATCTAATGAGGTGATTGATTTCTTTGACCCAACTTGCACTTTTGATGATTAATTGTGCAAAATTAAATATGTGTGCAAATATACATACAATGTGCAACAAAATCATAAAACAATGTACAATATCAAATTGGAATAGGATTTATATTAATTCAAAAACATGCAATGTTGAAAGAAGACAAGTAAAGAATCTGGGAGCCTAAATCCCAGGGACCAATAAAAACATGCCAGAATTGTGATAAGAAGCCAACCAAACAGCCCCAAAAAGCATCAAATCGCTTGCCGAGGTAAACCTTCATAAAAGCTTGTACTATAAGCTACGAACCACTTACGAAATTCCTCTGTTCTGCTTTTTAGAATACAAGCAAATGGTTATACATTTGCTGCAAAAACTTAACATTTGGAACCAATTTAAAGAGTAAAAGGAGGACTGTCAAAAAATGGAAACGTTCAGCTGTATACAGTTGTGTGATATTTTTTTTATAAGGATTACAAAAAAAACATCTGCTTGTATTCTAATATATAAGCTAAAGCCATAAAGAAATCAAAAGAGACTAGCTGCCTTGGTGACAATTAAAACCCAGCATCTGTCTGCCATACCAAATTATCAGCAAATTTATACTTATAGCGCAATTAAAAAGTATGGTAAGCAAGGTTCATAAATTTGTGGGAAATTTTCTGAGAAAGCTGCCTCTAGTACTATTGTAAAGTGACAGTTTTTAAGGCATGTGATTTTTACATGTAAATCAAACTGCTTAAATATATAAAAAAAAAAACAGTTCCATAAACCATGATATATGGTAAAATAAATTCAAAATTTCCAATTTTTGAATACATTTTTTGCCTTCCGCAAGATTTAACTACCATAAACTCACAGTATATATGTGCCTGCAAGCTATATGACAATAGACCTGAACATAGAGTAAATCTCTCTCAAGGGCTTTTGCTTCCTATCAGAATTCTATCAAAGGGGAGTTGTTGCTGGAAAGAAATCAATTGAACAAATATGTCTGATGGAAAGACTGAAGTCCTCAGTTTGAAAAATTTTCTATCATTTGATTGACCACTACCAAATATCCATATTGCAAATGACACAAGCTCCCAAGAGTTAATGGGAGGGTTGAGCTCTAACCAACATGTTTATCCCTGCTTTATATGCCTGTCCCAATCAAAGGAAAGTGTAGTCGAGTGGATGATGTTTTTATGTTTAATTCTTACTTGTCTTAATTGGCTGATTATTGTTACATTTGAATATCATCATTTTAATTTTGGGAACCTTTTACAGCTTGCCTAAGGGTGTGGAGATTTTACCATTATTGAAGTCCTTCAAGCAACCTGTTAATGTTGGTAATTTATGCGTTCTGGATGGCTGTCTCATAGACAATCATACCAAATCTCCTTTTTCTGAAACTGTCCTAACTTTTATTCCATTCATATACTGGTAGTGACTAAAACCACAAGCTTTTAAATACCATTATTAAAAGCCTAAATGTCCAGCGGCAAATATTTCATGCATATTCAGGACAAGAGCATATTAATGATGAGTGATGTTGAATAAACCCTGCTTTGTACTAGACCAACACGCTGAGCCGGATTTTTAACAGGCTAGCTCACGAAAGCAAGTCCACAGGAAGACATGCAACTTTACCCAGACTTACTCTTACTCCAAAAGGCAGCAGAGAAACAGCAAATACCAATTTTATTGTCTTTGGTTTTACCCAGCCGCGGATGGAACCCACCACCTCCAGCACTCGAGGCGAGCAATCTTATCATTACACCACCAAGGCGGTCAGCAATGATGGAGCTGGAGCTGTTTATCCTTCCTGGGCACATTATCTTGCCCTCATTTTCACTGTGTTACTCAAGTTTGTGTACTGATGGTTGTCTTTCAAATAGATCTGTTGTTCTTATTAGTCTTCAGAAAACAATTAAGGTCAGTCCCTTGCTTTAAATTCTCCTTAATGGTAAAATCCTTTGTTAATTTATGATGTTTGATGAGTTGGGATCAGGTGGAAAAAATTAAGTTTTTGAATAATAAAACAGGTATTGTTATCCAGTTGGTGCAAGCAAATTCCTTAAAAGGTAATAGTTGTGTTAAAGATGAATGTGAAATTCTATTCTTTAATTCATATACTGTATTCGATTCACACGAAAGATGCATAAAAAATAATAAAAATAATGTAATGTTATCCTATAAATATTGTAGACCTGCCCTGGTGTTGTAATAGTTTGTGTGCTTGCCTCAAGTGCAGGATTGAGTTTGTGGGTTCAGTACCTGGCCAGGCAAACCAAATATTAAAATAGGCATTACTTAATTTTCCACCAAGTGCACAGCATATATGAGTTAAGTGCATAGACTTGTTGTCCAAGAGTCAGAATGAAATGTCTGGATAAAGTGCTGTCTTCCTGCAGACTAACTTTCATGAGCTAGTACATTTTAAAACATCAAGTGTTGGTCTAGTAGAAAGCAGGGTACATTCATAATCATTCATTAATATAATGTTATCCTGATTATGAGCAACATTCAGCCAATAATCAAGTTAATATTGTTTTATTAAAGCACTATGTAGGTTTCCAATTCAGCAGATTCCACTTTATTTCTGACCATCAAATACTGTTTGAATTTTATTTGCCATGTAGTGATGTACTAGTGAGAATTTTTACAAAAATTTTTTTATATTTATCACATAAAACTGACAAACAAAAGTTCAAATTTCATTTGTTAACATTATTATAACTTTGAGCATGTTTCAAAATATTATGCACATGATTTTTATAATTAGCAATAATAATCTGTTTCCTTTTCATGCTGTTAATATTTTGTGATATTGTATTTTCATGCCCTGGTGATAAAAAGTATTATGTCAGAAGCCAATCTGCCACTTTACAATATGAACTATAGTTTGCAGCTGATCAGAAAATTGTTATAGGCCAATTATGATATAAAGTACCAGTAGAAGTGTTATCATCTTGGGATTTTTTGGAAGGATCTTTGGGAATTTCAGCCTCTACTGGTTCATCCGTTGTCTGGTCGACTGTAGAAAAATAACAGTAAAACAGTTTATTAACATTTTGAGCTGTTCTATGTTTGAATGGCATGTGTCAGCAACACAAAAGCAATCAAAAATGTGACTTGTTTTTCAGAGAAAAAACTTTTTCTGTTTTAAGTATGTTGAAGAAACCAAATTGCTACCAATGACAAAAATATACTGACCAAACTCTAACCCTTCAAGACAAAACACAAATGGTGAACAACTAACAATGACCAAACTCTAACCCTTCAAGACAAAACACAAATAAACAACAACCAACCACCCTTCAAGACAAAACACAAATGGTGAAAAACTAACAATGACTGAACTCTAACCCTTCAAGACAAAACTAAAAAAAACAACAACTAACAATAACAAAACTCTAAACCTTCAAGACAAAACACAAACAAACAACCAACAATGACCAAACTCTAACCCTTCAAAACAAAACACAAATAAACAACAACCACCCACCCTTCAAGACAAAACACAAATGGTGACCAACTAACAATGACCAAACTCTAACCCTTAAAGACAAAACTCAAATAAACAACAACTAACAATGACAAAACTATCACCCTTCAAGACAATACACAATCAAACAACAACCAACAATGACCAAACTCTAACCCATCAAGACAAAACACAAATAAACAACAATCAACAATGACCAAACCCTAACCCTTCAAGACAAAACACAAATAAACAACAACAAACAATCCTTCAAGACAAAACACAAATAAACAACCAACAATGACCAAACCCTAACCCTTCAAGACAAAACACAAATATAAAAACAACAAAATAAACAATCAACAAAGACCAAACCCTAACCCTTCAAGACAAAACACAAATAAAAAAACAACAAAATAAACAATCAACAAAGACCAAACTCTAACCCATCAAGACAAAATACAAATAATCAACAACCAACAATGACCAAACTTTAACCTTGCAAGGCAAAACTCAAATGAAAACAACCAACAATGCATCACATCCAACAAACCAAAATGTGAAACCTGGCATTTACATCTTCCTCACAACTGTCTCTCTACTTTCACACTCCTTTCTTCTACCAATCTTTCACATTTATATGATACTTAGATTTAGATAAGGCTATGACTTTATTTGTTTTGGTAAAGTGCTTGTTGATGTTTTTTTTTTGTTCTCTTATGCAAGACATCTTCCTCACAATTCATAAAAAAATTATGAAAAGACATAAAACAGATTATTCAAAGACAGAAAAAACAAACACAAGAAACTTATGATTTACAGAAATGTAGTTCAACATCTTGAGAGTAGCAGAGTAAGTGTTGTAACAGAACTTTAAGTTCTAATACTTAAATTTCCATTCATACTACTGGATTACGAAACTGGTGCATGTAATGCCCATAATCCAGTAACTGACAAAGTATGACTATAGTCCTACTCATGAGAAACAAGATGGTAAGTTCCATTGTTATCCAAACAATTTTTACCATATAAATCATATGAATTAATACTGTCATTTTCTATAGTCAAAGAATTAAAATGCTCCAAAAATATTAATCCCTGTTATAGTCTAAATGAATCTCCTTGTGCTCAATACAGTGAAACCTGGCTACACTGAACCCCTTTTGGACTTGAAGAAATGTTCTGTTTAGACAGGTGTTTGATTTAGACAGGTTAAAAACAAATGAAAACTTGTATAAAGGGCGTTAAGAATCAGTTTGGTTTAGACAGGTTTTCTGTTTTCTCGGTGTTTGGTTTGGACAAGTTTCACTGTATTTCACTAGTAGACAAAGTAGATAGGAAAAATATAGTAACTGGTTAATAACAAAACAAGAAAGACTTTAAATTGTTTCAGTATTTATTTTTCTTGACCAGAGGAAAATACTGTAGTTAAATCATTACATATATTTTAAACACCTATGACTACAAAAAAACATAAATCTTTCTCAGATCAGCATTAACAACATTAGATTACAGAATGTAACACACACACACACACACACACACACACACACAAAGTTTGACTTGTTAGTTGTGTAGGCCAGCATTTTACCACTCCAAAGTTTTTTTTTATATTTTATCAATTCTAAGTAAATTTGAATACTTCTCAAATGTATTACATGGCTACTTATTTAACAAACAAAAAAAAATACTTAAGCGTAACAAGCAATTCAAAACCACCTATTCTAACATTTTATTGTATCAACTTTATATATCATCATTTTGTGATAAAGTATACTTAACCCTAGTTTTAACATTATAATACACAATTTTTATACTTCACTTCCAAATAATGGACAAAACTGGATTTATAAACTAAAACTTAAATATAACAACACATTAACAATATTCTATCCATAATTTTATACTACTGTCTCTTACATTACAGGTGGCTTCAATTGATTCAATTCAAAAGTCCTGTTCAGAAACAAATAAACCGGACATGTCTATTCACAATAAACCAAAAAGTCCATGTCAATGCCAATGCTTATTGCCCTTGATTGTCTAAAGAACCCTTCTTCACAGTGAATTTCAAAACGAGACATAATGTAGGCAAAACTCACAAAAGATACTCCCACTCCTGTGTGGATTATCTGCTCTTGGAATGAGCCACGATGAATTTCCTTTCTACATAATGTTCATTTAAAGTTTAACTGAAACTCATTAAACAGTGTAGGAGGAGAAGCTCTTACAAGTATGTAGACAGACAGACAGACGGACAGATAGACCGATTGATTCCTATATACCTCCCGAACTGTTTGCAGGGGTATAATAAAAAAAGTCTACAACCTACACAAACAATATATTTCCATTTGCATTCAATAAGATGCTTATTCTTTTAATACTTTAAATTAAATGACAGAATTTTCTTATTCAAAGAAATATTACATTGTAATACATTACTGTGATTGCTACAAATGAGCTTATTTAGGTTTCTTCCATGTTGTATTTTGTGATTTACACTTTTTATTTGAAATATGTGTTGAAATCAAAAATGCTGACCTGTTCATTCCATGGATCAATTATTACCTATATTTCTCTAAAATAATATAATATCAACAGATTTATTGGATTTGACTTAACAAGCTACTTCTACGATATTTTTACAACAAAATATACACAGGGACTAAATTAAATACAGAATACCATTATTGCTTTGAATTCAGCAGACAGTACATGTAGTCAAGAACAAAAATAGTTTTGGTATTTCCATTTCAGTTACCATGTAGAAAGCCTCTTACTATCATTTAACTTTGAAATATATTAACCTATCAACAGTTACCACCAAAAACACATTGTTTTCTAGGGAACATATTTCATCTTATAATATAATATGTTGGATCATTATAATTTTGAATTTTAATAGGTTAAAAAATTAAAGTTTAATGGGTAAAAAATAATAAACATAAAAAACATTTCTTACTGGAAAATTCAAGTTAAAAATGAGGTCAGTCAGTAAACACTTGTATATTTTGCTATATTGAATTTTGGTTTCCCCAAGAGTATCACACAAATAAGATGAAATGTAAAACTGGGAAAGGAACTATACAAGTTTTTGTAAATGTAGATTTGTTTGTTTGTTGTTTTTTATTGGTGTTTAAAGCTAATTCTACAATATTTCAGTCATACTACAGCGGTAAGTTTTACTGGTGGAGGAAACCAGAGTACCGGGAGTGAACAACTGACCTTTGGTGGGTAACTGACAAACCTTATCACATGCAATGCCGATTAAATGCAACCTGTTTTTTAAATGGCTTAAAGTCAAGGTCAAACTCATGACGTATAAATGATAGGATACAGTAATCTGTAAAGTTAGGTTTAAATCAACTTCCTAGACCATTTAATGTTTCAATCTATACATTGTACTGACCTATTAAAAAATTTCAGCTAAAATTTTCAAAGTCACTGAACCATGACTGATGGACCAGGGCATGCTGATGTAATTACACACAGAATATGAATGGCTTAATTAAGGTAACTGTCAAAACCGACTAATCACAAAATTTAAACAACTGTTTATGTCTCCACTACCAAAATCAGCACTTACCCTAAGTCACATTTATCTGAGGCAAGAAAAAATCTTTGTAGTTCCTGACCCAGTAATACTATTATGGATGAAATAACTTAACCATTTATACCTAAATACAAAGCACTTACATTACAACAACGAAAATGAAATACACAGAATTGAGTATATATTTCATAAACAATGAAAGTATTAGTCTAAACAATATATTTTCTATATAAACATTCTAATAAAAAATCACTCAAAAAATTGCTACCATAAAAAATGGGACTACAAAAAATTACAAATATTACAGCAAGCTAACTGCTATTTGATTGGTAGAAACAAATAATTTAAAAAACAATCATGTTACATTATATACAATAAGCTCACTTCTGTCTACGGTAAGCTTATATGCTTTTCCTGGTCTACTGGTCTACTTTAGGAATGTAATATATTGTGTAGTTTCACCGATCAACAGGAATGACTTCAAACATAAATACCTTTTTAATATTTTGTTCCTTAAATTACTCAGAAAAAGGACATTTTGGAAAATACTTTCCTGTCATTCATCCTGAGATTTTCAATATGTTATTACACATGTACAAAATTTTAGGTACCAGAATTGCTCCTTGATGCAAAATAGTAAGTTGAAAAATAGAAAAAAGTAAAAAGCTGCACAGGCAATCAGCAAAACTTCAAGCCTAAAAATTCTATAAGCTTGCATTAAGTAATCCTGAGATTGATTATATTGTGCATATTTCAAAGAGCTCCATAACACAATCCATGGTTACGAAAAGTTATAGAATTTATCTAAACAGAAAGTAAAGATACATTAAAATTAGCAACATGAGCATTCTAAAGAAATAAGGAATTTCTGTATAAATATGTTCTGATGGGGTGGGGAGGAGTTAAATTTTTCTATTCCGAAGGACAATTGATGATAAGCCCAATTTTTGGACCAACATAAGGTCTTCATTCTAAATTAAACAGAGGTGCTTCGCAGGCACAGCATGATTCGACCACAGCACATTGAAATGTGAAAGGTAATCAAAAGACTCTTTGGGTAAGTGTGGACACAGTATTTTGTTGGACACAATAATGTGCTGGACACAGTAATGTGTTGACCACAGTTTAGAGCTGGACACAGTAAAGTGCTGGACACAGTGACATGACTGGATTAAAGACCATTTTGACTCATATTATCCTCAAGACTGGTTTCACTTTGTTAATTTTTTCATAAAGAATCATTTGGAAAAAAACCTATCAAAATCGAATTCAAAATAACATTTTTCCATATTATACGAATCCCCCCGCACTACTTTGACCCCTTTTAGCTCGAAAACCATAAAAGATATAGAAAATCTGTTGACATATTACTGAAAGCTCTCATTGAGAGGAATTTTATGCAAACACCCCATCAAAATCGGATTAAAAATAAAAATTTCACATATCCTGCAAAATCACATTTTTAAACCCTTTGACCCCTTTTATACAAAAAATGGTACATTCTACAAAAAAATGCTAGGGGTAACTTTTATCGGATTTTTCATAACGAATCATTTGCAAAAAAATCCCATCAAAATTGGATGAGAAATAAAAAAGTTTCAAAAATTAGGGCATGGCCATTTTTGGACCCCTCATATCTCAAT
>JAULBM010339681.1:0-12638 GCA_032357055.1 Geukensia granosissima
ACATTTTTATCGAAATAATACCAATGCTACCATGCTGGAGCTCCTATTCACCTGCATGCTTATTGATTAAGCGCGAGTGACGCAGGTCCAGAGCCGACTTGCTCTTGTTTTATTGTGGGAGGTGTTTGTTAAGGTTTATCTGCCTTTTTGTAAATAGATGTGACATTAAAATATGGAGTAAATGACATGATGGCCACACCACATCTCACCACACTGCTGTCAAAGGTTCAAAAACTAGAGACATAAAGTTTCCAACAGTTCAAAAACTAGAGACATAATGTATTCAACAATGGTCAATTTCAAGAACACTTATGCTATAAATGTCCTGAATAAAAAGTGAGGAGTACACACTTAAAGAAAGACCAAATACTGATTTTTATTGTTCATACAACAAAATCTACAAAATAATAATAAAATAGTTAGTTGTTATATTTTGATGTGTATTTTTAAAGTTATATTGGTAGCAAATGATTGCTTTTTTATCGATCAATATTTTTTCTCGGTATATACATACAATGTAATTCATATTAAGGAAATTAAGAAATTAGTCATGGCAGCTATAATTTAATTTCTGATTTTACCATGGGCTGCGGGGCCTGGTTGGCCCAGTGGTCTACGTAGTTGATTTGAATTTACCTGTACAGATCACTGTAGTCTATTACTTATACAGCAAGAGTTCTTGCCTGACTTTGTACCATACAAAAACTTTTAATTCACATTGCACCTGATTAGGTTTGTCTTTAACCTGCTCAAGGTCAAGGGGTCTCACCGGCCACACCGGCCTCCTCCACCGGTAAAACAGACTGCCACAATATGACTAAAATATTGTTGAAGTGGCATTAAACCCAAATAAAACAAACAAACTATGGGCTGCAGTTGTTTACAAATCAATTTTATTTTGAAGAATAGCGAGTTTTCAGGACCCCATATAAAAATGTACATTCATTTGTAACCAAGATGCTGCTTGTGATATGCTAAAAATTATAATACAAGCAGCAACTGTGGAGAAAGTAAAAATTATAGCTAACCTAAATCTTCCATCATTACACTGTTTTTCTACAGACCATTTAAATACATCACAGACTCCTGAGAAATCATACTGATACCAGAATGGACTTGGGACTTATAAATATGATAATTATCATAATAATATGATTTCGTTACAGAAAAAATATTTTCTTGTCATCAATTGACAGTTAGGTTTTAGTTGATCAGTAAGATATGATGATACCCTGAAAGGTTGAAATGCATGTACTAATATTTCCCAAATTGATCAGCTAACAAAGTATCAATGCTATCAGCTGGGCACTGCAACCTACTTCTGTAAAATATATATTAGATATATAACATTGTTTCTGATACATCTCAGTACCCTATTGATTGATATAAAGATAGACAAGTAATATTCCTAGTCTGGGGATTTCAGGCCATGGTTGATGCCAGTGTTAGATTTATATTTTGATGATAAATTGATGATCAAGTAATTTGCCTTACACTAACTTGCAACATTGCATGTAAATTGTAATAATATTAAGTTATGATTTCATTTTCTGTACAATCAAGGCTACTCAGTGCATGCATAAGTAGAAAAACAGCCTTTTAATTAAAAAAAAATTTCCCATTGACTGGAGTTGATGTGTGCCATACATGCTGATATTACATAATGTTATTGTTTGATGAATAAAATGGAGAGTTATTTATGATTAACTGATAGCCATCTTACCTTCTCTTGAGCAAGGTTATATAGAAGATTTATTTTGCTTATTTTTAATTTTGGATTTTTTTTTACATTATGACCTTAATCAAATCTCTGATTCTGCCAGATAATTTAAGAAAAGTTAGGCTTATCAGAAAACATTGAATAAAATGTACTTTTAGTTCAATAGTATCACAATGTTTGATATATATCAGTTTCCTTTCCATCACCCAATCATTTTGTTGCTGGCGTAAGCCTTTATTTAGGTTTTTACTCAACTTGAAACAAATATATTGATATTAGATTTTAAGTCTTTTATTTATTCCTGCCAAAAAAAAATTAAATTTCAAATGAAGAAGTCATAAAAATTTGATTGTATTAGTTATTAGAGTTCCAGCTTCATATTAAAATTGAAATAAAACAGTTGGTTTCCTGTTTCATGAGTCTTTAAGTTGAAATACCTGACATAATCATTAAAAGCAAGGTCTTAAAATGTTGAAATGTTATCAAGAATAATTTTTGAATGGAGGAACATCCTGCAGTGATGACTTAAGTATCAGACAATGATCTGGTCTTATATATTAAAACTGATAACAACATGTCATTTACACTGAGGCTGTTTACAAAATGTGTTGTGTTTTTATCTGTTTATTAAGAAATTATAGGTAAATATTTATCTAAGCAACATAACATTGCTCTTTATTGAGATTAAATTTTACATCAATAAATAGCTGTTTATTGTCAGCTGTCAAAGTTATTGTAAAGTTGTGTCAGATATAATGCATGTTTTGTTGTAAAAATAGACCTGCATTTGAGAACTGTTTACCTTGCACTGATGTCAAATAACTTCTTTTCTAGTGATTTGGGTGTGGCATTTTACTGAGAATTTCTCTTTAAAAAGGATCTATTCTTGTTCAATTGCCTTTAGTTAACATTATTTTATACCATTTTTTAAATAAATATTGTCGTTTATTAAGTAAAGTTATGCATAACAGAATTGTAATAGTCAATATTTCTACAGTAGTGCATGAGACAAAATATATAAGTACCATTCATTTCTGGAGTTTTAGACCTGTTTGTATTTAAGTAAATGATAATTGACAAGAAAATTGACATTTCTTTAGATATATAGCAATAAAGAGTAGCTTTCTCATGTCATTATATGGCCTCCTGAAATCCAAAGGAATAATAGCACAAACATTGATACTGTATCTGTACTTAAATACCTATTTCTCATACTCAGTTTCTATAACTGCTCCTACTGGTTATTTTTATAGGGACCAAGTGGGCTTAAATAAACAATTTTTCAGGCAATTAAATTTTTTTTCTCATTCAATTTTGACAAGTTCTTCTTCATTTAATTCATCTCAATAAGATGAAGACAGATTTTTCTTTAAATCTTACTGCTTTACATATAACAGGGGTCTCAGTGAAAAATGCAATTTGAGGATATGGAAACTTTTCACTTTTTATCTGGTTTTTATTGCTTTTTTCCAATTGATTCCTTTTGAAAAATGCAACAAAAGTTATGTAAAGCATTTTTGTACCATTTACCTGTTTTTATATAAGAGATTGGATAGGTCTAAAAAAGCAATATAACAGGCAATGAGAAGTTTTTATTTCTCATCCAATTTTGATAATTTATTTTCCCTTTGAGTTCTTTCAGTGTAGTAATAGATTTTCTATTTCTTTTACTGTTTTTTCCAAGTCAAAGAATATCAAAATTATTTTAGATCTGTTTTAGATTTCCCCCCCCCCAATGGTACCTTTTGAAAAATGCAAAAATCAAATAAAAAACCAACAAACAAAAAAAACTACAAAAATAAAAATACACACACACACAAACAATGATAATAAAAAAACAATTTAACAGTATATGATTTTTTTTATTTCTGATGTCCCTTTTTTCTTTGAAGTATTGACAGATTTAAAGCAGAAGAGGTGATAATTCTTTTCCTCAAATGACTGTTTCCAGCAGCTTGTGTTCAGCCCATTACTGTGTCCATCAAATTAATGACCAGCACATTATTTGGTCCATCATTTTACTTAGCCCTCACTAACCATAGTCTTCATTTTTTTCAAAGTTGTCCTGTCAATATGCTGAGGTTGTGTCCTGCTGCACTTAAAAACACCTCAGTATAATTAGTAGAAGTAATTTTGGATAATGAAGTAATTTTGGATAATGAATAAAGAATAAGTATTTTAAAAGTATGGATACAGTATCAATGTTTGCACCATAAAGATCAGTTGGGTGTGGCATAATATCTTTGTCTGCATTGCCTAGATGTGACTTATATTTTGTCAGGGGTGAACAGCAATGCTGGAAATTGCTGCAGTATGCAGTTAGAAACAAGATATGGAACTTAAAGTTGTTTTTGCTGTCAACCACTTCTTGCACAACAGGAATGCATATTTCTACTTGAACTTTTGTCTTTTCTAGTTCTGTTTTCACAGGTTTAATTTAGTGTGGAATGAAAAAAGGAAATTACAAATTTTTGTATTTATTAAGCTTTAAATTTCTAATTACATCCCTTACATTGTCACAAATTGGTAATAAGTTGGCAGATAACGGAAACATGAATTTTCCTCATAAATCGTGTTAAAAATCGATCTTACTGTTAACATCTCTTAATATGATGTGAAATTCATTTGTCAAGCCATTACATGTCTATTATATCATCCTATATATTCTATAATCTCATTTTCGTGCTTTTCTATATTACCTTAGTTATCTCATTTATATCGTTAATTATCTTGGTATCACTGACACATTAGAATAAGCAAATGGAAAAATCCAACAAGTCTAATCTGGTTGAGGATTATTTGGAAATGTTTTGGAATTTTATAAAATTCTTTGAAGTTATGTTTGTTTCATCAGATACAAATGGTTTGTGATAAATTAAGTTATTATCGCTGGTCTAATGTAAAGACTTAAAATAGCACAGATCAATTGGACTGTAGTGTATAATGAAAGAAGTCAGGCAATCTGCAAAAACCTTGTACATTTTATCTGCTTTCAGAGCATGATCAAAGTTGATGTGTTTCTAATCTCTTATATTAATTTTCTCTCATTTACATATTATTTGTATAGAAATAATGATATAAATGACACTTATCCAATCAGACATGTCAGTTTTTGACAGATATCACTATTGGGTTTTCTTAAGTTGCTTCATTCCCAAGTCCTAATATAGTATAGTATGCAAACGAACAGTACTTACAGAAACATATGAAAAACCGATATGCTATATAAACATAACACATACTGACAGGACTATAGAAACATAACATATACTGACAGGACTATAGAAACATAACATATACTGATAGGACTATAGAAACATTAGACAATCTGACATGACTATAGAAACATAATACATACTGACAGGACTATATAAACAAAACACATACTGACAGGACTATAGAAATGTAACACATACTGACAGGACTATAGAAACATAAGGCAAACTGACAGGACTCTAGAAACATATGGCAAACTGACAGCTCTATAGAAACATAAGGCAAACTGACAGGACTATAGAAACATAAGACAAACTGACAGGACTTACAAAACATAAGACATACTGAAAGGACTAGAAACATAACAACACATACTGACAGGACTATAGAAACATAAGATAAACTGACAGGATTATAGAAACATTACACAAACTGAGAAGACTTACAGAAAAACAAGACCTTTTGACGTGACTATAGAAACATTAGACAAACTGACATTAGAAACACAAAACAAACATTAAAGAGTTCTGAATTTTCACCCTTGTGATTTGGCTGGCTACTACCAAAGATGATAAATGTTAGAAATGTGAAAATTTGGTTTAATTATTAATTATTAATAATTAATTAAATAGAAATTGATCATAGAATCTCATCCAATGTTTTTGGAAAATTTGGGGCCCGTTTGGGGGGTGGGGGGGGGGCAGGAATTCTCTGGTAAATGTAGGATGCAGATTCATAAATTGTTGCTGTTCATTTTTAAAGATATTGCCAACATAACACAAATACTATGGTCTGATTTAAAGAATAATGAAGATGACTGATAATCTGTCAACATTTTTGCATGGTTAACATGTCATAAGTTTACATGAAACTTTTCTTTCAGTTTGTAGAACTACTGTCCATCAATCAATTTGAAATTGTACTGACTAAGACTGATTAGTGTCAAAATATTGCACTTAACATTTCAGGTCATATGTGTCAGGAGAAACTAAGTTAGTTTAACACAAATTGAATATTGGTGGAAATTTGATAAAATTTGGTCCAGCAAAATAAAATGGCTTAAAACCAATGCTGTAGCAGTTTTTGATCAAGTTTTGACTTATGAAAATGTGACTTGTGTTATCAAATAGGTGAAAATGGACATGGAACAGCTGTGTCTTTGACTAGGTTTAATGCTATGATAAACGTAAAACTGGGATAATCTTTCCTGGAATACCAATAAAAGCTTACACATATGATAGTATTAAATATGACAAAGGAAAAAATATGGGGTATATGTCAGAGAGACCTCATTCCAACCATGAGAAAAACAGATGGAATTTACAAATCTAGAATCCTTAACATCATGGCCTTCAATTAGGGTGGAATACCACTCCTTGTGAAAGCTCTATCACCCCAAATAAATAAAACATGCATGCATAAAATTATAATACTCTTAACTGAATATTATGAAAATGAACATGTAACAAAACATATAATACAAAGACAAACCTGTGAACAAAATTTCTGACTTGTAAGAATACATTGCCTAGTCTTCAGTTTGCATAGTAAAACAATTCACTAAATCGTTGTTAACTCATCTTGGCATGATGAAGCATTTTTTTCTTTTTCAGAAAATAGTTTCCTGGAAAAATTTTTCTCATTAGGAATAGCAGCATCAGTGACCATAACTGTGGGAAGTTTAATTGTTGTTATTGTTTTTATTGTGGTACTAGTGTGTTGTTGTAGACGAACTTTTTGTAAACCACAACAAGAATCCAGTGGAACAACATCAACGGCAACATCAATAGTAGCAAATGGTACACCAGTACCAATACCAAATCAAGGTTAGTATGTTTTAAAGTACATCAGAACTAATACAAAATCAATGTTAGTAAGTTTTACAGTACTAGTACCAATACCAAATCAAGGTTTGTAAGTTTTACAGTTACTAGTACCAATACCAAATCAAGGTTAGTAAGTTTTACAGTACATCAGTTCCAATACCAAATCAAGGTTAGTGAGTTTTATGGTACACCAGTACAAATAGAATAAATACCAAATTTTAAGCTCACCAGGCCCAAAGGGCCGTGTGAACTTTTGTCATCACTTTGTGTGTGTCGTCGGCGGCGGCATCATCGTCAGCGTCGTCTGTTAACTTATCACAGTTTCATCTTCTTCTCTGAAACCACTGAACATATTTCAACCAAACTAGGCAAAAGTTTTAGGCAGGTGGTCCTTTACCAGATTTGTGAAATTGGTGCCAATCAGAAATTCAATATGGCCGCCAGGCCAAATTATGTGTCCAAATTTCAAACATCTTCTTGTCAGAAACTACAGAGTGGATTGCAGAAATGATTGTTAGATGGTTCTGTACTTAACTTGTGAATCGTTTGCCAATGGGAAATTCAAAACGGCCACCATGACGATTTACTTTGATTTACCATTGGACCCTTTGGGAATTTCACAGTTTCATCTTCTCTGAAACCACTCAACAGATTAGGCATTTGGTCCTTTACCAGATTTGTGAAATTGGTGCCAATGGGAAATTCAACATGGCGGCCAGGGCAAATTATGTGTTCTGATTGGTCAGAAACTACTAAGTGGATATAATTGTTACTTAGCAGAAATAACTGTGAGATGGTCCAGTACTTAACTTGTGAATCATTTGCCGATTGGAAATTCAAAATGGCCACCATGAATAAACTTAGTTTAACATAGGACCCTATAGGAATTTCTTATTTTCATCTTCTTTTCAGAAACCAGTATTGGACTACTGTTATGTTGAAAAACAAGCAGACAATTATCAAGCAATGTGTTAAATCTTTGTTCACATTAACTCTGATTCGGCAAAAGTTATTCAGTTTCTGTTCATTTTTAATAACGAGTAAATAGCACTTGACGTATTTATATAACATACAACAATAATATTAACAACAGTCCACTGTGCATTGTACTATCTGCGTTCCGTTTGATTGTATTTAAAAATCCAATTATATATATGTTTAAAGCACTATCTAACCTCCCCTTTTTCATTATTATATCTTTTTTTTACTTTAAAAATTTCTCTATAACTGGATATTTGCGTATTTGAAGAACTGTTTTCTAATTTGTAGCGAAGCCATTTACAGCAAGTGGATAAGAAAAATTCGTACGTACTTCTTTCAGAAGCAATATTACAGCTAGCTTTTACTTATTATATTTTTCAATTATCACTTTGCATTGTATTTCAATAATACGTTTACAATATCAGTGTAGTTTTTACTTTGGGCTATCTTAAATGAAGTTTCCTTATTATTTTGTGTATTTCCTTTCGCCTTGTTTTTGAGGAGAATCCTAACTTCATCAATTTTGTTTTCGCTACATGCCAAGTGCAGTGGTGTTGAACCACTTTTGTCCGTGTTGTCGACTTTGGCACCATGACCAATCAAACAACTGGTTATTTCATCAAACCCGTTTTGACAGGTAATATGAAGACGATATTTACCAGTGGTTCTACTATCTGGTGACGCTTTTTTGTCATGAATTTCCTCAACTATTTGCTTTAAATTCCATTCGCATGCAATATGTAGTGGTTTTCTGTCATTAACATAACGTTTTAATTCAACTGACTTAGTTCCATGTTCACTTTTCGCAATATATAGATTTTTGTTAAAACAGGCAATTGTTTTGGCGAATAACCTTTTGTACTCTGAAAATATAGTCAGCTTTGTATTGTAGAAGTGATAGTACAAAATTTGTGTCATTATGTTCACAAGCAATATACATAACTGTTTTGATGTTCCTTTTTCGATTTACGTTTGCACAATTCTGTAAGAGGACTTTTGCAGTTTGGTTTTCTCTTTTTTCGCATGCTAAATCAAGGAATGTACAGTATGTTGAATCAACAGAGTCTATTGCTGTTTTTGTGTGTAACAAAACTTCTACTACTTCTACATTTCGGGTTTCAAAGACAAAATTTAACGGAGTTTTACCATTATGAGTCTTTTTGTGAATTACTTTCTTGTATATTTCGACTCAAAACTGGACCAAATTCTAATCACCATACCAGAAAACTGCACGGAGAAGTGTGGTACCATCCTTGTCAACTGACATATTCGTCGGGTTAATTTACTAGAAGGAATTCGAAGATATTAAAGGGGCAGACAGAAATCGTTAAGTCAGAAGACAGACAAGACCATGGCCAACAAAATGAAACGAAAGACAAACATACAACACTACACTGAAAACTAAAGCTGGAGTAACACGAACCCTACAAAAACCAATGTGAGTTCAGGTGCTATGGAAGTTTAAGCAACTCCTGCTCAACTAGTGGCACCAGTCGTGTTACTCAGTAGACCAAGTCGCTGTATAGTCACAATCGATGTTAGTCACAACCAGTTAAGGAACGGATATATTTTCATGACAAGTTTCCTACTGACAAGTGTCCGAAATGAGCCACTGGCAAGTTATATTAAGTTTGCTAAATATTTTTTATTAAGCAATTGTTGAAAATCCAACTTTAGTATTCTGGTCTTTTTTGTCAGAAGTCGCTCATCAAAAATGTGTGATAATATTTCAAAGAAAAAATATGGAATAAATGCGAGAAACAAAATATCCACATCTTACATTTTTTGATAGTGGTATTTTGTTATTTATTACTTATCTTTATTACAATCGTTTTAAACAAATAATCAAAAGACGAATGTAACTACGTGTACAGCGTTTTTCGAGATTTGTCTTCACCAAAATCGCTAGATGCAAAAGATGGGAGAATCAGTAAAACTTTATTAATTTATAGTTGCATTTATATACGAATTTATTTACAGTAACACCTGTTGATGCGGTCACCTTGACCTGGTTTTAACAGCCACATTTCAATTTTCCTTTGCAAAGTATTTTAGTCAAAAATAACTCTGAATAAACAGCCACCTGTCTTAAGCAGCCATTTTTCACATTTTCCCTTTGGTGACCTCTACAAAAAACAATTAGAACATTTACAAATTACGATGTTGGAAACGACATTTTATGGTATTGTCAACACAGTTTAATGGCATCAAGAAATCAGTTTACGAAACATCATCTTCTAGCGTTTTACAATTATGGTAAAAACTTTTCATATGTACGACTGACTAACTAAATCAAGCAAACAAAATGTCGATAAACATCCTATTTTTCAGTAAATATTGCTTTCAATCGATGTCGATCATGGTAACAAGCTGTCTTTTTTACACTTTTTACGGTACACATACGAAAAACAAAAAGCTAACTGTATGTAATTAGATGTATTAAAAAACATCAAATGCCAGAAAGATAGGATCCACATCTTACATACGTTTATAACACATATTCAAAAGCAAAATTTTAGAGCGTGTAAAGCGCTTTTCTGGATTTACCTTCAACATGGCCAAAAATAAGAAGATCCGTCACACTCTATGAATTTTTTTTACATCCATAAACCAAAAGAATCTATTCGGTGCTTGATCGCCCCAAATAGAAAATCGCAATACGATAAGTAACATTGCACTAACCTGAAAATTATCAATAATAATCTTGCAACAAAACCAAAAAAAACACCAAAACAAGCCTATGACCACAATGCCTGACTTGGGACAGGGAAATGAGACATTTGATGGGGTTAAACGAGTTTAGTGGGTACCAAATCCTCCTCCAACGAGTGGACATAGCAAAAATTAACAGCCATTACTAACGAACGATATAAATCGAATAAAAAGTCACCCAATCCAACTAGAGATTACATTTATTACAAAAAATATACTAAACAAATATACATAAAAAGATACCCCTCAAATGAATGCTCGCAGATACTTAAAGCAAGCTGAGGGCGAGATTCCTGATGATAAGACATCATGCCATTCTACACAAGATATCATCAAACACAGTATGTCCGAAGATTTAATACTTTGTTGTCAATAAACGTAAAGACAGGATTAATGCGATGTAAATTTTAATAATATCTGTGTAAGAAGCGATAAGTTTATTTATATCTGTACCAACTAAAAACCAGTTTAAACGTCTCGACTTCAACGACGAACTTGTCCGTAAAGAGAAGCCTTTATAGATTAAAACTAATATTTACACTTAATTAACTGAAACAAACAGTGAAGAGAAACCTTTTAAAAACTGATATTTACACGTAATTAACTGAAACAAATAAATAAAACTTGACTATTGCTTAATTCAATTGTATTCCTGTCATGGAGGGGGTTTCCTGATTAGCGGCACTTTTATCCGCATCAGCACTTTATGTTCAGTTTGTTTGAAATTGGGGAAATATAATTGTTAAAACAATTTTAAAAGTTATATATATTCATAGGCATGAACCAATTCATGTTGTCAAACCAGTCGATGAATAAAAAAAGTTCGAGGTGTATAAAATTGTTCAGCATTGGGAATGCACTGAAGAGCTGCAACTGTTACAAATAATAATGACGAATTCTAACCATTTGAACAGTTTGAATCCAGAATTTGTTTCTCGGGATTTAATCAGCATTGCTGTAGTTGTTGACTGTCCGCGAAACTACTAATTTAAAAGTAATTCTCTAAGATCGTCTCTGTGCAACCATGGTTAAAGGAAAGAAGCAATCGTACTTATGTATAGTTTTACAATTTGTATTTCGGGGCATTTTACAGCTTCCGTTATGGTATGGACACTGGTTCATTGTTGAAGGCCTTATGGGACCTGTAGAAATTCAAATTTAACTGTCACTTGGTGGGTGGTTGTCTCATGGACAATCATGACACATCACCTATTTTTTTATTGTTCTAACCTTTTTGTAAGGTAAGTTTGTGAAAAAAGTGCCAACGTTTTAATTTGACAAAAAATTGAAATATCTTTTTAAAAAACTGACGATAGACAAATACTTAAAATAAGGGTTTTTATTAATTTTTACTACCCATCTAATTATTGGACATATTCCTATGTTCAACTTTACGTTTAGAATTCAATCATTATAAACAAACATCGTACGCATATTTATTCAATTTTGTATTACATGCTGCATGCTGTCGATAGTTTTTAATTTTGGCACTAGCACAATGCCTTGTTTTATCTGGCTAATAATGATATCTTTACACTCAATTCATCCAGACTTGTTCTGATTGATATCTTAGCTCAGGATAAACAGACTTATTATCAATTGTGTTTGAATTTTGAACAATTTACTTATTCGAGGTAGGTACATCTTGTCCTGTCTTGTTTTGTTTGTTATTGTCTGCATACTATGTATCGAATTCAAAAGTTAAATCTTAGCATTTGGTTTTAAAGTTTGGTTTATATGTCTTTCGCCAAACCACTGTGCCAGGTAATCGGGGAGTACTCACGAACATGTTTTACTCGCCACGTGCCTGTCCGAAGCAAGGAGTCTGTAATACAGTGGATGTCGTTGGTGTTATGTTTAAACGTTACTCTTTTACATTGTTTCTGAATAAGACGTAAAATTGTTACATTTTTATATCATAACGTTTTATTTTTCGGGTCTTTTACAGCTGGTTAAAAGGTGTAGATAAGCGTCCATTATTAAAGGCCTTAAACCTGTAGATATTTATAATTTATACGTTTTGGAGGGCTATCTCATGGACAATAATACAACATTTTCTTTTTCTATATATAAACCCCCGAGGGCAGCCGGGGTATAGAAAAAGGTCGTTCGGTTTCTCCGCCTACAGGTAGAACCCCTGCTAAAGGGGCGTCCGTTAGTTCGAGCGGGATGTATAAATACTC
>JAULBM010339692.1:0-12637 GCA_032357055.1 Geukensia granosissima
CAATCTTTATAAAGTACCTTCCATAGATGCTCCATACCAAATATTAATCCATTTGGGCAAGCGGTTTCAGAGGAGATTTTTAATATATCAGCCAATCAGAAACAAGAATTGCCTGTGGCGGCCATGTTTGTTGACAGATCGAGACGAAATGAGGAAAATTTATAAAGGACCTTATATAGATGCTTCTTACCAAGTTTAGTTCCATTTGACCCAGTGGTTTCAGAGGAGAAGATTAAAATGAGAAAAGCTAACAGACAGACGACGGACGGACGACGGACACCAAGTGATGACAAAAGCTCACATGGCCTTTGGCCAGGTGAGCTGAAAATCCCATGAAAATCTGATTAAAAATAAAATTTTTTCCACATTATAAGAAATTGAATTCCTCCTCCCACCCCACTACTCTGACCCTTTTAGCTTGAAAACGGTCAGAGATAGAGAAAATCTGTTGACATTTCACTGAAAGCTCTCATCAGGAGGAACCAAATAAAAAAAAACCCATAAAAATTGGATGAAAAAAAAAAGTTCTCATCTCCTGCAAAATCACATTTTTTAACCCTTTGACCCATTAAAAAAAAAACAGTAAATTTTACAAAAAAATGCTTGGAGTAACTTTTGTTGCATTTTTCAAAAGGAATTATTTGCAAAAAACCCCATCAAAATTGGATGCAAAAAAAGTTTCAAAAATTAGGGCATGGCCATTTTTGGACCGCCTATATCTCAATAACAGTAAAAGATAGGTCATGACACTTGTAGCCTATTGTGTTGAATTTTTCATGTGGAATACAAAGATAAACTCCATCAAAATTGGACAAAAAAAATTACATTTGAAAATTGAAAAATCCCCTTTGGACCCTCCTTAAAAAACAGTCAAGGCTAGATCACCCAAAATCAATCCCAACCTGTATTTTATATTGGGTATCATTGTGTTAAAATTTAAAATGGTTCCAACTAATAGAATATAAGTTATTGAGCGGAAACCTATGGACGCCAATACTGTTATGCCAATAACATTATACGACCACAAAATTTATGTGGTCGTATAAAAATTACTTAAAACTTTGAGACGTATATTCAACATCAACAATTTAACTGTAAGTATCAAATTTGTGTAAAACCTATACTAATTCCAGGAAGTAAACAAAGTGCCCTGTAACAGAATCAAATAAATTTACAAAGTTTTTTCAAGATGATTTCATTACAGTTGGTAAACTTTTGAAAATTTTCATTGCCCATCCAAGTAAAAATTTCCACAAGTTCTTGACCATCAAACATCTGTTCATAAGTAGCCTCCATATAACAATGATGCCAAATACATTGACAAATAAATTTATCCTCTGCAACCTGTAAATAGAAGGATAAAAATAAAGGAAAAATACAGAAAAATCTAAAGCTGTTTACTGATTACCTCTGTTTTGTTTGTCCATTGGTAAAAAATCTAAAGCTGTTTACTGATAACCTCTGTTTTGTTTGTCCTTTGGTAAAAAATCTAAAGCTGTTTACTGATTACCTCTGTTTTGTTTGTCCATTGGTTAAAAATCTAAAGCTGTTTACTGATTACCTCTGTTTTGTTTGTCCTTTGGTAAAAAATCTAAAGCTGTTTACTGATTACCTCTGTTTTGTTTGTCCATTGGTAAAAAATCTAAAGCTGTTTACTGATTACCTCTGTTTTGTTTGTCCATTGGTAAAAAATCTGAAGCTGTTTACTACCTCTGTTTTGTTTGTCCATTGGTAAAAAATCTAAAGCTGTTTACTGATAACCTCTGTTTTGTTTGTCCATTGGTAAAAAATCTAAAGCTGTTTACTGATTACCTCTGTTTTGTTTGTCCATTGGTTAATTTTGATTTTTTATCATTAACATAAATTTTAGGCTATTTGGAGGTCAATATACAGAATGGTTTTAACACTGTTGAAGGCCTTCTGGTGACAAAAAAAATCCTCTGTTCTTGTGTTTTTGTGGTGCAGCCTACTAAAAAATAACCATATCTCTTACGACTTAGATTTCTCTCGTTTATCTGCCACATCATGTGTCAGTGACAATTCAGGACTCAAGGTCATCGGTTATTCTTTTTCTTTCAAATTGTTTTTGTATTTTTATGTATAACATTAAGGCAAGATGTGCATTCTTCTACATGTACAGGTTTTGTCTGTTTGGGGCCATCTAGATCGTCACAAGTAGTGGGATTCCAACTTTGAGACGACCTCTAGATTCAGCCTCCATTTCTTACACATGTGAAATATGGTATCCTTGATACAAACCCAATATCTTCCCTTTTATATATTCATTTAATGTTAAGCCCAAGATAATTTATAAATACCTAAGCAGTGTTTTTCTTGCACGAGGTAATTCTGTCAATTCTTCTTTAAGTACATATTGCTTGGTTCCTAGACAGTAGTTTTCCATATATTTGGACCAGTCAATAACTTTTGGATCAAAATTAAATTCCTACAAAAAAGCAAATATGACAACTTATATCAGATATAAAATAGACATTTTCCTTAGTGTAACTTCTTTATTTTGCAGAATAAAGAGCTACCAGTCAATATTGTTATATTGCCTGGCAATATTGTGATATTCGGGGCAATATCATGACCATTATGGCGATAATGCCTGTTCAGCTGTACTACCTCAATGTTTTTAAATTGTAACAAGGTTATGTCTAGTGTTATTAAAAGATCTTGTGTCATTGTTAAATTACTTAATTAAAATTTAATTAAAATTATTTAAATATTTTTTATTTCGTATGGCAATTAAGCCTATAAATTCTAACAAAAAACACATTTATAATTGAAATGATTCAATATTGTTTTGTATATAAATACGAAATTCAAAATACAAAGCTGGAAACAACACTTATCATTTTAGATCAAGAAACATTTAATGATGAAAAAATATTAATGCAAATTCAAATATGACAAAATAATAATAATTATGATTTTAAACAAATATTGTAAACCAGAGACATTTGCCACTGTGTAAACTTGCCTTGTACTTTCATAGTTCTTCACTGAAACAATAGTTACCTATAAAGAGGCAATATTCAAGATAAATAGACTGCCCTTGGGTCATGAGCATAGACCTTAACATAGATATTGTATTTTCCTGCAGCTCGGGCCATATTTATGTTACAGTCCATACTCTTCGTTCCTTAGGCAGTCTGTATATCTGTATAAAGCCCCCTTTATATGTAACTATTATATAAATATTGCTTGTTCGTTTATTAAAGAGTACAGGATTGATAGATTGTTGTTTCACACCATGTCAGCAATATTTCAGCCATATCTTGACGGGAAACTATGACATGACTTTTCTACCTTAGTTACTGGCACAGTAGTTTTAGTCAAGAAGAGTTGTGCATTGGTCATAGAGCCTTACATTAACTTATGTTTGTCTCTGACAGCCATCTTAGTCTGTTGGGGGATCTTAGGTAAAATTTGGGTATAAGATCATGAAATGACCATTCCACTAATAATTGGTTGCAATTGGTATAGTAGGTTCCATTACAAAGGTTTTGAAGCTAATTTCCAATAAAACCAGCTGTGACGACTATCTTGTTAGGTGGGCAATTATGCTGGACACGACTTTGGTAAAATACCACTTAAGGACCATTCCACCAAAATTTGGTTGCAATTGAATCAGTATTTTCAGACAAGAAGATTTTAGGTAAATTTCAATCTCGGTTCTATGTTAAATCAGTTCAGCTTTGGTGGCAATCTTGTTTGGTGGGTCGGGATGCTGGACACAATTTTGATTAAAGACCATGTAAGTATGAAAATGAAAGATATGGGGTAAATGTCAGAGAGACTGCACTCCAACCAAGAGAAAAACTAAGTGAATTTACAAATCTAGAGGTCTCTACAAGGCCTTCAACAAGTGTGGAAAACCACTCCTTGTGAAAAGCTCTAAATCACTTAATATTAAAAAATTGTATATATGTAACATAATACTGCTCTTACATGAATATTAACAAAAATGTACATGCAACATAACATTGAAGACAAAGACAAAGTTATGACCACAGTTCCTGACAGGCAATGAGACAGGTAGGGTGGTTCAACTAGTTTAGTGAGTAAACAACCCTACTCCAACAATTGTTAAAAAAAACCAACAAAAGTAGTAACCGACGAACTATAAAAATCAAACAGCTTGTCACCAAAGCTGACTAGAAAGTACCTGATTTACAATAAATAAAAACTAGAGGCTCCTAGAAGCCTGTAATTGCTTAATCTAGCATCCTGGGGAAATATTTCCGTTCCATAGATTTCACTACAATATAACCTCAGGTCAGAGTGAGTGACTTCTCTTTTGCAATTGTTCTTATTACATCCGCCATATTTGAGTAGAGCCCAGACCCAAAGTGACGTCATTGTTTACAAATCCATGGCAATGAACAAATGCTCTCATCCTTTGTGGGAAATGAATGAGTGAATGTTCTAATATTCTGTAAAGAATGAATGAACAAATGCTCTCATCCTATTTGGGAAATGAATGAGAGAAAGTTCTAATATTCTGTGAGAGTGAATGAACAAATGTTACCATCCTATATGGGAAATGAATGAGCAAATGTTCTAATATTCTGTGGGAATGAATGAAGAAATGCTCTCATCCTTTGTGAGAAATGAATGAGCAAATGATCTAATATTCTGTGGGAATGAATTAACAAATGCTCTCATCATTATATATCGGAAATGAATGAGAGAATGATCTAATATTCTGTGAGAATGAATGAACATTTGTTCTCATCCTATGTGTGAAATGAATGAGTGAATGATCTTATATTTTATGGGAATGAATGAACAAATCCTCTCATCCTTTGAGGGAAATGAATGAGCAAATGTTCTAATATTCTGTGAGAATAAATTAACAAATGCTCTCATCCTTTGTGGGAAATGAATGAGTGAATGATCTCATATTCTGTGAGAATGAATGAACAAATGCTCTCATCCTATGTGTGAAATGAATAAGCGAATGATCGCATATTCTATGGGAATGAATGAAGAAATGCTCTCATCCTTTGAGGGAAAATAATGAGCAAATGTTCTAATATTCTGTGAGAATGAATGAAAAATGCTCTCATCCTTTGTGGGAAATGAATAAGCCAATGATCTCAAATTCTGTGAGAATGAATGAACAAATGCTCTCATCCTATGTGTGAAATGAATGAGCACATGATCTTATATTTTATGGGAATGAATGAACAAATCCTTTCATCTTTTGAGGTAAATGAATGAGCAAATGTTCTAATTTTCTGTGAGAATAAATAAACAAATGCTATCATCCTTTGTGGGAAATGAATGAGTGAATGTTCTAATATTCTGTAAGAATGAATGAACAAATGGTCTCATCCTATTTGGGAAATGAATGAGAGAAAGTTCTAATATTCTGAAAGAGTGAATGAACAAATGTTACCATCCTATATGGGAAATGAATGAGCAAATGTTCTAATATTCTGTGAGAATGAATGAAAAAATGCTCTCATCCTTTGTGGGAAATGAATAAGCAAATGATCTCATATTCTGTGAGAATGAATGAACAAATGCTCTCATCCTTTGTGGGAAATGAATGAGCAAATGATCTAATATTCTGTGAGAATAAATAAACAAATGCTCTCATCCTAATGAGCAAATGATCTCATATTCTGTGAGAATGAATGAACAAATGCTCTCATCCTATGTGTGAAATGAATGAGGAATGATCTAATATATTGTGAGAATGAATGAACCTATTTGGGAAATGAATGAGAGAATGACCTCATATTCTGTGAGAATGAATGAACAAATGCTCTCATCCTTTGAGGGAAATGAGGGAATGTTCTAATATTCTGTGAGAATGAATGAAAAATGCTCTCATCCTTTGTGGGAAATGAATGAGAGAAAGTTCTTATATTCTGTGAGAATGAATGAACAAATGCTCTCATCCTTTGAGGGAAATGAGGTAATGTTCTAATATTCTGTGAGAATGAATGAAAAATGCTCTCGTCCTTTGTGGGAAATGAATGAGCGAAGGATCTAATATTCTGTGAGAATGAATGAACAAATGTTCTCATCATATGTGGAAAATGAATGAGAGAATGATCTAATATTCTGTGAGAATGAATGAACAAATGCTCTCATCCTATGTGTGAAATGAATGAGCAAATGATCTCATATTCTATGGGAATGAAAGAACAAATGCTCTCATCCTATGTGTGAAATGAATGAGCGAATGACCTCATATTCTGTGAAAATGAATGAACAAATGCTCTCATCCTATGCAGGAAATGAATGAGCTAATGATCTCATATTCTGTGGGAATGAAAGAACAAATGCTCTCATCCTACTTGGGAAATGAATGAGCGAATGACCTCATATTCTGTGAAAATGAATAAACAAATGCTCTCATCCTATGCAGGAAATTAATAAGTAAATGCTCAAATATTGTGAGAATGAATAAACAATAAACAAAGAATCAATAAATTGTTAATTGCTGTTTCTCCACTTAGCAAGTAGCATTAAGAGATCTGATCTTAAATATATCAGAATAGCAAAACTAGAAGTCAATAATTCATCCAATTACATGCTTTTCTTTTAATTACCCATCAAATATTTGCCACTGGATGTTAAGTAACATCAATTCAGTCTTCATTAAATGTAATATTTATTTTCACAGTTTATTATTCCTAATTGCCTATGAAAGAGTACATACCTTTTGATCTTCAGGTGACATTTTATGCAGCAGGACATACATGTTATCACTGGTAAACTCCCATTCATTTGAGGTGAAGAAATCCAAGCTTGATACAGACCTTCTCAGTCTATTTTGGATTTTAACAAATCTATAACAAATAAGAAATGTTAAATAACTATAAAATTCATACAAATTATTCTTTTCATTACAAATTTCCTTTGAACTGCTACATATAACTTTCTTTCTGACTGTATTTTATCAACATCTTTTCCACTAGAGATAGTCTTACGTATAGTTCTCTTTCCTTTACTCTATATAAAAAAATCCATGATGTAGGCAGAAATAATACTTACATAGTTCTCTTTCATTTGTCCACATAAAAAAGTCCATGATATTGGCAGAGATAATACTTACATAGTTCTCTTTCCCTTAATCCACATAAAAAATCCATGATGTAGGCAGAGATAATACTTACAAAGTACTCTTTCCCTTAATCCACATAAAAAAATTGAATGGCTTCGGGGAGGCCATAGCCAAGTTGCTGGGTCTGAAGGAAATGCACATTTTGTATAGTTACCTATATACTTAAGAAAGAAATTTTCCCTAAAAAATTTCAATAAGTAATCTAAATGGTGCTTTCTTAATCATCAGGAAACCTAATTTCTAAGAATTTTTTTTTTATGAATGTGACCCTGAACATGAACAATTATTTTCAAGAAATCTCTAGGGTTTTTACATAGTTGATATGTACAATATTCCAAAGTTTTTGATTCGGATATAAACTTTTTAAGTGAATATCATGAAACCTTAATTTCACTCAATTTCTTAAGTTTTCTTTGTCACTGTGACATTTACCTTGAAAATATTTTCCCCAAAAATCATTAGGGGTATGATATGCTTAATATTAAACAATAGGATGTAAACTTTAGAAGTTATCCTCCAGGATCCTTATTTTTAGAAAATTAAAATTAAAAGTATTTTTTTGCAACTTTGACATTGACCTTGTATGGATTTTCACAAAATTCAATAGGGTTTTCATTTGCTTGATATATGACATTAATATCCTAGAGTTTCATTTGAATCTGATGTAAAATTTTGGATTTAACATTCAGAAACCTTATTTTAAAAAATTTTCTTAGTATTTTTTGAGACTGTGACCTTGACCTTGAATGGATTTTCCCCAAATTCAATTGGGTTCTCACTTGCTTGATATATAGCAATATCCTAAAGTTTCATTTGAATCTGATGTAAACTTTTGGAGTTATCATCCAAAAACCTTAAATTTACAAAATTTCTTAGTATTTTTTACGACTGTGCCCTTGACCTTGAACGGATTTACCCCAAAATCAATAGGGGTCTCATTTGCTTGACATATAACAATCTCCTTAATTTTCATTTGAATCGGATGTAAATTTTTGGAGTTATCGTTTGGAAACCTCATTTTTACAAAATTTTTTAAGTATTTTTTGTGACTGTGACCTTGACCTTGAAAGGATTTTCCCCAAAATCGATAGGGTTCTCACTTGTTTGACATATAACAATATCCTCAATTTTAATTTAGATTGGATGTAAGCTTTTGGAGTTATCATCCTGAAACCTTAATTTTACAAAATTCTGTAAGTATTTTTAGTGACTGTGACCTTGACCTTGAATGGATTTACCCCAAAATCAATAGGGTTCTCACTTGCTTGATATATAACAATATCCCACAGTTTCATTTGAATCGGATGTAAACTTAAGGAGTTATGGTCCAGAAACCAAGAATCACGAAGCCGCCCGCCTACTATCATCAAACCAATAGCCAAGTTCAATTTGTTGCAACTCGGCTAAAAATCCATGATGTTGGCAGAGATAATACTTACATAGTTCTCTTTCACTTGTCCAATAAAAAAGTCCACGATGTAGGCAGGAATACTTGCATAGTTCCCTTTCCCTGGATCCACATAAAAAAAGTCTATGATGTAGACAGGAATACTTACATAATTCTCTTTCCTCAGATCCACATCAAAAAGTCCATGATGTTGGCAGAGATAACACTTGGATCCACATAAAAAAGTCCATGATGTAGGCAGGGATATTTGCAAAGTTCCCTTTCCCTGGATCCACATTAAATAAATCCCTGATGAAGGCAGAGATAATACTTATATAGTTCCCTTTCTCTGGATCCACATAAAAAAGTCCATGATGTCGGAAGGAATACTTGCATGGTTCTCTTTCACTTGTCCACATAAAAAAAGTCCATGATATAGTATTACATGTACTCTATAGATAAAACTTACATTGTTCTCTTTCCCTGGATCCACATAAAAAAGTCCATGATGTAGGCAGGAATTGTGTGGTCAAACAACATACTCAACTCATGCCAAATTCTACAATACAAAAAAGCTGTGTACCATGACTTTGAAATATATTTGGTCAATATCACAATTAATATCCCACAAAATGCAATTCATCATTCATATCTCATTCATTGAATACATTTTGAGTCACCTAGCTGTCATCCAACCAGCAACATGTGCTGCTTAGCAAGGACCTTTGACTGTAGTACAACATGGTTTGACGAAGTTGTGACCAACTTCTTGCAAATCCCCTATACCAAGTGACCCACTGGCAACCAGCCCTGCTGTAGTGTGCTTAGGTAAGTCACGGCCATGAAAATCACATCACAAAGGAACAGGTCTGAACTGTTTGGCACTATGGCCCTAAGAAGAGACATTAATAAATTACACCAAGATACAGGAAGTCTTCACCTAAACGACACCATCTTAAACAACAATCCTGAAGTAGACAAGATGCAAAACTCAACCGAGCCAAATTATTTTACAATGTTCCAATGACACAAGATACAAAAATAACACAAGTTCCACCAGGGACAGTCCCACTGGAAAAGCTTTGTACCTGCATAAAGTTGAAATTAATGTATTTTTTCAGATTTCACTTCTATTAAATCTGTGAAATAATTTTGAAACTAACAATTTATAATTCTTTTTTAATTATAAAGATTTGGTATCAAAATTTGGATGTATTTGTAAACATCTTATGAAACCTGGGATATCACATCCTAATATTTATGGAAACGTGGTAAATAAAGTTATAAAATTTAAACAACAGCTACATGGTCTTAAAATTCATCTTAATAAACTTATCCTTACCACATTATTATTAAATCTTTAAATATGGTTTTTATTTGTGGTAATATTGACTTTCTTGTTAACAGCTTCATATGGAACTTTACAGTTTAAATTTGTTATAAAATTTTCTACTTCCTGTCTATATATTTTTATATTGGCATTTGAACAACCTATGTTTTCTTTGACTGATGTTTATTTTTTTAAATAATTATTTACAGACAGAAATATTTACTGAACATAAAACTGTCAAGTTAATTTGAAATAATAGTCTTTTGTATAATACTTACACACTTTTAGTAAACCTAGGATTTGGTATCCTTGCCACCATATTAACTGGGTTTCTCATAAAATATTCATATGACATTCTCTCTACAAAAACAATTTATTGACACATAAATATATTTATAATAACATTATGTTGTAGTTTTTAGTCATGTTAGTGAACATAATATTATACTAAATACCATTTCTGAGGCAAAGAATTTCCTGTGGCAATCATTCTTTTAGACCGATCTGGACAAAACTAGAAAACTTTGTAAAGGACCTCCAATAGATGTCATGTTTGGTAAAGAAGAGAGAATTTTTTTTAAATAATAGCCAACCAGAAGTAAGAAAGGTCTGCGGCAACCATTATTGAATTCCAATCTGGATGAAATGAGGTAACTTTGTTAAGGACCTTCCAAAGACATTTCCTGTCAAGTTTGTTTCTATTTGGCACTGCAGTTTTAGAGAAGACTTTTCTTTTTTTTTAAATCAGCAAATTAGAAACTAGAAATGTGTTTGTCAGCCATATTTGTAGTCTGATCAGAACAAAATAAGGAAACCTTGTAAAGAACTAATAAACATTCTCCCTGTAATGATTGGTTTCATTTGCCTTGTAGTTTCAGGAAAGAAGACTTTCTCCCTGTAATGATTGGTGTCATTTTGCCTTGTAGTTTCAGGACAGAAGACTTTCTCCCTGTAATGATTGATTTCATTTTGCCTTGTAGTTTCAGGACAGAAGACTTTCTCCCTGTAATAATTGGTTTCATTTTGATTGTAGTTTCAGGACAGAAGACTCTCTCCCTGTAATGATTGGTTTCATTTTGTTTTGTAGTTTCAGGACAAAAGACTTTCTCCCTGTAATAAATGGTTTCATTTTGCCTTGTAGTTTCAGGACAGAAGACTTTCTCCCTGTAATAATTGGTTTCATTTTGCCTTGTAGTTTCAGGACAGAAGACTCTCCTTGTAATGATTGGTTTCATTTTGCCTTGTAGTTTCAGGACAGAAGACTTTCTCCCTGTAATGATTGGTTTCATTTTGCCTTGTAGTTTCAGGACAGAAGACTTTCTCCCTGTAATGATTTGTTTCATTTTGCCTTGTAGTTTCAGGACAAAAGACTTTCACCCTTTAAAGATTTGTTTCATTTTGCCTTGTAGTTTCAGGACAGAAGACTTTCTCCCTGTAATGATTGGTTTCATTTTGCCTTGTAGTTCCAGGACAGAAGACTTTCCCCCGGTATTGATTGGTTTCATTTTGCCTTGTAGTTTCAGGACAGAAGACTTTCTCCCTGTAATGATTGGTGTCATTTTGTCTTGTAGTTTCAGGACGGATGACTTTCACCCTGTTATGATTGGTTTCATTTCGAATTGTAGTTTCAAGACAAAAGACATTCTCCCTGTAATGATTGATTTCATTTTGCCTTGCAGTTTCAGGACAGAAGACTTTCTCCCTGTAATGATTGGTTTCATTTTGCCTTGTAGTTTCAGGACAGATGACTTTCACCCTGTAATAATTGGTTTCATTTTGCCTTGTAGTTTCAGGACAGATGACTTTCACCTTGTAATGATTTGTTTCATTTTGCCTTGTAGTTTCAGGACAGTTGACTTTCACATTTTAAAGTACCATCCATAGATTTTTCCTTACAAATTTGATGTTTCATTTCTTCTGGAAGTTTCAAAAGAAAGGACTTTTTCGAAATTATACATCAGAAATAAGAAATGGTTGTGGCAGCTGTAATATTAGTACTAATGGGACAAAATGGGTAAATATTGTAATGGAACCTTTCATAAATTCCATCTATCAGGTTTGGTTCCATTGAGCACTGAAGCTTCACAGAAGAAGATGAAAATTTTAAAGATTATGTATGAAAGCCAACAGAGCCAACAAATAACATAAATTCACATGGTCTTGGCCAATTAAGCTTAAAAGTGGAAGTCCTGTGCACTCATAGTTTCCTGAACATGAAATTGTCTTAAAATTATTTATTTTTAACGAATTTTGTTAATCAAATTATGGTATTGAATACTTTAATGGCCTTTCATTTATATGTCCAACTGTGAAATATCCTTTTTATCAATGTTGCTCTAATGCTCTGCATGAACTTTAAATGTGTAAAAGACAAGATATGAGGCAATTCTAATATTAACAAAAATAGGGGTCAAATAAAAAAAATTACAGGACATACTTCTTTGTCAAATCTTGGAGTACTGCATTCTTTACAGGAAATTTAGTGTTTGTTGAGTTAATACTTGCTTACCCATCTGACCCCAGGTAAATCTGTTGAGCTGACCAGTGGTACAGTGGTAGACTTTGCCTATAGATGATCTGTAAGTATAAATATATTGTATACATGTCAGAATGTTCTTACTGCAGCCAGAAACAGCTGAAACATTTAATCCAATTCTGTTGTTCTAGTCTTATTGATATAAAAAAAAGGGTAAAACTGAGGTGCTTCGCAAGCGCAGCCTGATACAACAGCAGCACATTGAAATGTGAAAGGTGAACAAAAGACCCTTTGGGTAAGTGTGGACACAGTATTTTGTTTGACACAATAATGTGCTGGACACAGTAATGTGTT
>JAULBM010339703.1:0-12636 GCA_032357055.1 Geukensia granosissima
TCTTGTAATTTTGATATTGCTGTTTAAACTGGTGAAAGTAAAAATAAAGCACAGGGTCAAAATATTCTAATTTTATTCAATTCTACTGTCCCTTGCATCCTTTAACTTCCAAGGGTATTTAGAAAAAAATTCTTAAAAATATTTTGCCTTTTAAACCATCAAATTTATGGTTTATTAAGCATTTTTATTGATTGAGACCTGTTAAAACGTGCAACCTAAGTTATAAATGACCATTTTTTGATTTGTTGTGATTTCAAGAAAGATAACTCTGTTTTTGATTAAAATTAAAAGTTGACTTCAAAGATTAATTATTGAAAGTGTTTTCATCCAAGTCACCAATCAGCAGGAAAATTATGTGTCTTAACACAATATATGTAAAATACTTGCAAAATTTCCATAATAAAATTGAGTCTGACATGTTTGTTAGATTTTTAAAGAACACTTGGTTAACACGGACAAAGTTAATGTTCCATTTGCACACCAAATGAACCATTTTTTGAACACATTTCTTGAACCATAATAATTTTTTTAATATATTTTCCATATATTCTTTTCAGATCTATGTTCAGACACAGATTTCAACTTGAAAACTGGAAATTGAAAGAGTGTTAAAAGCCTGGAATAGATATGACTCTTGAGATTCACTAGAGAAGAAAGGAAAAAGACAATTCTTGACTGCTGTAAGCAACTGTAAACCCTATTTATAATGTTTTATATTATGTAAATTCATTATGTGGAACAAAGTTTGGGTCTCGTTCATTGATAATTGTTAAATAATTCATCCCGATGGAAGACATATTGGGAATTATACATATTTGCAAGTTAACAACAGAGACGGATGGATATTTACTTAACTTGACTGCAATTTGTCTTTCGATTCAACTTTCTTGATTGTTTATGAATTTTTGTCATTGTTTTATTTGTGTTTTGGTGAAATAGTCATAAAAAACTTCATTTTTCAAAGTGAATTGAAATGTGGTTTTTACTTTGTTAATTGCCTCCCTTTGACTAGTTTTTGATTTTACAGTATTTCCATGCAAATGTAACATAAATCAGGAAACAATCATCTTTTTATGTTGAAAAACTGATTAACTTATACAAGTTTTATATTTTTAACCTGTTTTTTAAGCTAGAATTTACTGTAAAACACTTTTTACTCAGAAGTCTGATAATTTTTTTGACAAAAAAACTTTTGCCGAGCCATATTTAACACCATATTTTCCTAGACACTAAGCATATATACATACCATTCATTGATGTTTACATTATTTTTCCACTTTTTAATTCAGAAAACAAAATCAAAACGAAACAAGTCAAAAGTTTCACTGATATGACACCTTATTCAATGATGCATAGTTGAAAAATTGACCAAGTGTTTGGAGCAGATAATCTGCATTTCTTAAACAATGAATTTTTAATATTCAGATGTCACATTCCTTATACTTATGCATTCTGAAAGTTGGTAATTGCATGAACTTCAAGAAAAAAATTACTAGATTTGGAACAGAATTTGTTAAGGACTTCTTAAAGGGGGCAGGGGACAGTAGAGTCATAATCTCTATTTGTCCCCATCCCTAATTTATTAGTATAGTAATAAATGCTTGTTGAATCAGATGTTGAACTATGATAATTAAAGAACTGTCATATTCTATACAACCCTGAACCTGTGTTGTTTGTGTAAATAACTTGAATTTATGCTGTTTGGTCAGAGATTACATTGCCAGCTGCTTACTTCTGCCCCAATTTGTGCTCCTTAGCTCTTAGAACCAATCGAAATGGCCGCCTTCATTTGAACACAATATCCTGAAAAATCTTCATGGTTATGGGGTACTTTTCTTGTACTATTTCTGCATGGCACCATGCGTGTGAATCTGCCATGTCGTTTGGTCCCCGTGTACGCAAGGAAACACTGAGAAATCACAAAATGACTGTGCCGTCCTTAAATTTGTCACATAATTTTGAGGTTAACAAACATAACATTACAATTTTTGCCCGCTTCAATATAAATATTTTTATTCTGTTTGCCACTGCATCATGAACTATTATTATTTGACTGCAAATCTGTGAGGTCTTGTAATTTTGATATTGCTGTTTAAACTGGTGAAAGTAAATTTTAAGCACAGGGTCAAAATATTCTAATTTTATTAAATTCTACTGTCCCTTGCATCCTCAGTCTAGCAATAACAATAAAAAGCACTAACAATATCAAAATTGTTCAGTCAAGGTCGTAAACAGAACACCTGTACACAAAATACACACTACACGTGTATACAGGTAAAATCTGTCAACGTACAGGTATAACTTTTAGTTAATTTGTTCGCACGCACATCTCACTGTCTCCGTAATTATGTCAAGGTTGCTCTTTTTAAATGATTATTTCGTCTTTAAAGAGAGATTACGTGTGTATCTACGTACATTTAACCGATCAAATTGAAATGAAAGCTATGTGATATCTGAGTGAGACGAAAGGTGAAGATGCATTAGAATTTCCAACAAGGGGTATTAATTCTATTTCTAAAAGCATCTTTGACAAGCCGTATATATTTTCGCTTGAATTAAGAGAGGAAAGAAAATTAAAATTTATTTCTCTGATCATCACGACTTGTGTTTATACTCAAATATATAAAGATTATATGTTCAAAATTATTATTATATAAATTAACATTGACAATAACGTGGACAGGCGAGATACGTTTTGCATAGCTCTTTTTGTTGTCATAATATAAATTTATTTTCCCTTTATATTCTTAACATGAAAGTAAAGACTAAGGGCTCATTTATACTTCGTCGAGCGACATCGCGCGACTACTTCACGATGTCGAGCAATTTTCGCTGAAATTAAAAGTATAAACAAAAACCGCATCAATAATAAACACTCAGCGATTTTCGCGCGATATCGCACGACATCTCGCGACTGTCGCCCGACGATCGCTATTGAGGTATAAATGAACCCATAGCGTATATAAGAAGATTGCACCACATCTCACAAAGCAGATATCAAAGGATAAAATCCTCTTTCCTCAATGCATTGTCTGTTTAATTTCATGAGTAGACTAGAAATGCATATAAATTGACAATAAATAAATATCAAAATTAAACAAGCGTAAGTTTTTTTCAAAATTTTATCAATTCTAGCATAATTCTTGTATAGACTGGCATATAAAGTGATGACTTTAGTAATGGGTGTATTGTTGTCTTCTATTATAGAGTAGTATGAATGTGGAAAAAATGGCAATGGCAATGGAATAAATGAAAATGAAAACGGAAGCGACGAGATAATCGAATATTCAAAAATGAGTGGAGATACAAACTGTTCTCCTGGTAAGCCAAATGCTATCAGTTTAGAAGCAAACAGAATAAATTTACAATGGTCGATACCCCCAAATGTACCTAATGAAGCATTCCAATATCAATTACGTTATAAGGAAGTTGATGAAAAACCAACAAAGTGGTATTCTCTAGCAACAAACAGTACACAAAACGATTTCTGGATTGAAAACTTGAAAGAAAACACTCAATATGTCTTTAAAGTAAGAGTCATTACAGATGAAAGTGAAAGTAAGTTTAGTGATCTAAGTGAGACAATATTGACAAAGCCTTTTCTCCAAACATCCTCTGACAAACCCGATCAAATAAAAGAGTTGTCATCCTCGTCGAATTCAATTAAGGTTACTTGGAATCCACCGACAGAGACGTCTGGAGCAATTGACTGTTACGAGGTACGTTATAAAAATGCATCATCTGAGAGTAAATGGGAGTCACAATGGACGGAAAGTAATGAACCTGAGTTTGATATTGTTAGTCTTAGCGAAAATTGCTTCTTTGATATCAAAGTCCGTGCAATGATTGACGGAGAAGATGGACCATTCAGTGATACGGTTAAGTTACAAACCAAGAAGAAACAGTTGGTTAGTCCAGATCCTCCTCAGTTGAAGCTTGCAACTCGAAATTCAATACATATATATTGGAGCCTAAATGAAGGAGAACAATTTTCCATAAATAATTTCGAAATTCGTTACAAAGAAAGTAAAAATAGGTCAAATTGGACTTCTGTTGCAAGTGCAGGGAACGTGAATAATTTTTTAATAAACGATTTGCAAAGTAATACACAATATGATTTTAAAATTAGGGCTATTTTTGATGACGTTGACGGGCCGTTTTCTGAACAAAAGACTTTTACGACGCTCGGTAATGACACAATTGCATTTAAATGTTTCTCTTTAAGTTTCGTTCAAGAAGGCGAAGAAAGCATTCGTTTGCGATGGAAAATACCATCCTATCAGCAAAAAAACATCGACTTTTATGAGTTACGCTACAGGCCAATCCAATCCGTGAACAAAAGTTCAAGGTGGGTAATAGCAAAAACAGTGGGACCAAAACAAGAAATAGTTATTAGTGATTTACAAGGCAATGTGCAGTACGAATGCAAAGTGAAAGCTATTGTAGATGGTGATGACTCATTTTTTAGCGATATACTTGTCTTTAAAGTAACAAATATTGAAAGAAATAAAATGCAACCAGGTCCACCAAAGAAAGTCGCCTCAACGTCTAATTCAACAACGTTGAAATGGGAATTTCCAGAAGAAACTCCTGACGAGTTAATTTCTTTCGAATTAAGATACAGGGAATGTGATATGCCTGGAGCTAAATGGTTGTCTTTTCAAGTAGATAGGAAAATCAACACGACAGTTATCAATAACCTGAAAAGCGAAACGGAGTACGAATTCAAAGTTAGACCAACGTTTGATGATAATGACGGACCATTTAGTGTAACAAATAGAATAAAAACGGGACCGGTTTCCGAAGGAAGAACACCTATACCCAACTTAAACGAAGACCAATCAAATGTACAATTAATGAGAAGAATGGAGCAGAGAAAAGACTTACCTAACTTAGAATATAACAAATCGGAGGATACAGGAAAAAATTCCCCTGCTAAAAGTACACCACTAAAATCATTAAAACCACAAAAACCACTAGCAATAGAAACCACATCTAGTAGCATTAGCATTAAATGGACATATACATCGTTAGATAATACTGAAATAAAAAATTTTGAAATCAAATTCAGAGAATGCAGTGACGGGGCTGATAAATGGGATACCATAGAAACAGAAGGGTTACAAAATCAGTACACATTACGTAGACTAAAACCATCAACTGCATATGAATTTAGGATCAGGGCTATATTTGAAGACGACAATTGTAGTCCATTAGGTGAAATTAGTGACAAATTTTGTACAAAAAGCTTTGCATTTCAACCACCTGGTCTTGTGCAAGCAACCCATCAAAGCCTAAAAATTTCATGGTCCCCACCAGACAATGAAGTTGAACAAATAGTTATGTATAACATTTTGTACAAAGAAAAACAGGCACCAATATCTGTGTGGCATTCGTCTAGGACTGTTTCTAATGAATCGTGCATCACGTTAGCAGGTCTTAAGGATTCAACTGAATACGAACTTAAAATCCAACCTATATACGAAGATCGGGACGGTCCTGTAAGTGAATCCTATTCAAATTTTTGGACCAAGGAAATACCAATAGAAGAAACGCCTGCATTTAAAACACCCGGGCAGCCTGAAATTGTTTCAGTAGCACCAAGAGGTGTTACTATATGCTGGAATCCATGTCCTTACAAAAATATTGACAAATACGAGATAAAGTACAACCATTTTCCTATGCAAACAACGAACTGGAAAGCAGCCTTTACTCCCGACAAAACGCCAAGCATAACTATTGCATCTTTAAAACGAGGAACTGATTACGTATTCAAAGTTGCTGCTGTATCTAACGGAGAAACTGGTCCATTTAGTGAAGACAGCAAAAAGATTGCAACACCTCTTTCCTTGGCTACTCAAATTCAGTTAGGAATAGATAAACCTATTGAACCAGGGCCACCAAAACTTTACAAACTACCTTTGATCACTTCCAATATAGACATTCATTCTAAAACAAGAAAGTGTGAAATGAGTAAGTATATTTTTAAAGCACTTTTTTATGTGATATCAGACTAATTATAAGCACCTAGTATGTTGCATTACACAGGTCAAATGTTATTTTTTGTTGTTTTTACCAAATTTTTTAGGATGCGCTGCGGAAAAACGGTTGAGATTGACATGTATAATATATATTCCAGGATATAGAATATGTGTAATATGTCAAAATGGATCCAATTATATATTCTTAAACGAGATAAAGTACAACCATTTTGTTAAGACAACTGGCAATTCTCAATCAGTTAATTAGTGTGTTTAAACTAGTAGACACTTGTTGATTTTGAGAGCTACAAAGGCTGTAATGAATATATGCTTTATTAATTTGTCTTTCATTAGAAAAGAATAATGATATAAGAAATGACAGGTAATTATGTAAACTTTTAACATGTAGTATTATTTATTGTATATTTTCGTATCGAATTGGCACTTATATGTAACAGTCTTTCGTATAAAACACGAAGTCGTTGAAATAAGTTCAGTATTAATTCCAACATCAGTATTGTATTAATTTTTTACACTAACTGAAAAGAGAACAAAATGTATAAAAATATATTTTCACAAAACATAGACAAACACATACAATGAAAAGACAATAAAAATTATCATTTTTAATTAGATTACAAACAATAATTGAAAACCATTTATAAATTACAACTTTCAAATTAAACAATACTCAGAAAATCTAAAATTTTATAACAAACATCAAAATGGTCTATGTCAAAGGAAAATAGAATTATTATGAAAGTAAATTAAAATTATAAAAAATATCTTAACATATCGTACCATCAGTGTGACAATGCGACTACTATTATACATATACTGACTGTGTCATCATGGACAGCTTTGCAAAACACTCAAGGACAAAATTCTGTACAAGAAATGATTAAGTTTTACTCTTAAGCAAAACGAAATAAAACATACTTCTAATTTGACAAGGAGTTCAATACAACAAAATATTTAAAAGCTTTAAGTTTGAAAGTTAAAAATATGTGAACAAGTAATGATTTAGCCAT
This sequence comes from Geukensia granosissima, assembly GCA_032357055.1. NCBI lineage: Eukaryota > Metazoa > Mollusca > Bivalvia > Mytilida > Mytilidae > Geukensia > Geukensia granosissima. The sequence continues at coordinate 7,013 of JAULBM010339703.1, forward strand.
TATCGTTTAAAGTACAAAGATGGAAAATTGTTCCAAAATGAAAACGAACATATTCATAAAAAACTATTTTGTTGCAATGTCTTTATTAGGCAATGACTACAATATGTAAATTATAACCCCAAAAGATTCCTAAATAAGGCAAGGTCAAAGGTAGGCAGGTCAAAACTGATTAGAATAACATTAAACCTACAAGTGAAAAACTAGGATGAAAAGTACTCACTAACTCAGTCAACTACGACCAAGTTTTATCTGCAATTCAAATCAAAGTACTTAAGCTTGTAGTACATATTTACCTGTAATAGAATAAATAAACAAGTCAGTTCAATTAATGCTGAAACAAAAATTCATTAAGACTAATATATGGTCAAAGACAAATATTTAAATAGCAATCAAATTATCTGAAATAAAAAAGAGTTAATAATTAAGTTAATATATCAATCGTGATGTATCATTAATGAATTCTGTAGATGCTGGATATCCTTAATCTCAATAACTATATAATAAACATACATAAATGGTCAAATTTCATTAAACTGTTTATTAAAAGACCACTGATAAAATCTGATACGGGCACATATATATAGACTACAGCCGACAAGAAGAATCTACAAGTAGCAAATACGAAAACAACCACTATATAATTTGCACGAGTGCTTGTAATTTATATGACATTTAAGTCCATGGGCTAAGATCTAGTGATATAAAAGAGGTTATTTTGGAGTATACCGACTGATTAATCATATCATGGCTCACGGTTTTGCAAATTCAAACCGGTCACAATAGATAGTTGGTGGAATTATTGAATTGCCCCGTTTAGAAATGGAGGGTTTGGATTAAACAAAACATTTCTCCTTTACCTGTAACACATCAGAAATCTTGGTCAGTTCTAAATCTTTGAGCTAGTGTCATCATACTTTCACTTTTTTACTCGTATTTCAGGTTGGCAGTATGGGTATTATTTTAGTTGTTTGGGACGATTTTTTGGGGTTTTCCAATGACCACACGCACCATCCGAAATGACCACCTTAGCCAGACTTCTTTTAATATAGGAAAATTTTACTGATCAAGATTGCCAACACAGTGGTTATTAGTTTAACATAATACCTTAAGGGAACTGATTAAAAAATCTTGTGAAATAATTTGCCCACTTGAAATTTAACTTCCCCCGGTGGGTCTCTTCCATAATAATTTCTGATGGATCCACTTACAAACAAAGACCGCCGCTTAACCCATACTTAGTTGATTTTAGGACTCTAGTCCATTAAACAATATTCTTGTCTAAAGCTGCTTACTCTATTGGAATAAATTAAAGTTAAATCGAATGATTGTCAACTTTGTCTTGGTAAGCAATTATAGGCTCCTAGGGGCCTCTGGTTACATTTTAATCTTCTTCTCTGAAACCACTAAACAATGGCAAAAATGTTTAGCATATGGTCCTTTACCATATTTTGATTTTGTTGCTTATTCGAAATTTATCATTCCACCAAGGCCAATTATATGTTCTGATTGGTCCGAATTTCAAAAAACTTTCTTTTCAGAAACCTTAAGGTGGATTTGATTGTTTTCTGTGAAAATGATTGTAAGCTATTCCTTACTTAATTTATATATCGTTGCGATTGGAAATTAAAAATGGCCACCATGACGCAACTTATTTTGACATTGGACCCTATGCTAATTTCGCATTTTCATCTTTCTTTGAAACAACTCCATAGAATTCAACCAACATGGCATAAATGTTAGACATGGGGTCTATAAAAAGGGGATTTTTTAATCCAGAAAGTGGGGATTTAATAAACTAATCGAAAAGGTACCACTTGTATTGCAAAAAAATATTCTAAAATCTCGTCTGAGCCTTGACTGTCGAAGATTTATAACTGAACTGAAAATCCGATAACTTCATTAAACACTGGTATTTGGCTTCGTGGAAAAGGTTGTTAAATTATATATATTTCCAAGTCCCTGTTTCTGCATGCTTTCAAGTCCGAATCCTTGGGGTCAACATTAAGGCAAAATCATTGCATTATAAGCATATTCATTTTCTCTAAAAGGGGTCATTTTTTACTTTTTACAACCTATAAATTTCCTCTTAATAGAGATTTATTTGTTTGCAGAACATTATTCTTATTATTATTGTGAATTTGATAAAGATAACTGTGCAACATGAGGTCATAATTATGATTTACAGTTATCGTAAGCAGAGCAGGGGACAGTACAGTCATAATCTTTAATTATTTATTTGTTCCCATCCTCAATTTATTAGTACAGTAATAAATAGTCGTTAAATAAGATATGGAACTACATGTATGATTATAAAATAACTTTCAAACTCTGTACAACCGTAAATCTTGATTTATGTAAATAACTTGATTTATGTTTTTGGTCAGAAATTACATTGCTAGCTGCTTATTTCCGCACCAAATCTGTGATCCTTAGCTCCTGGGACCAGTCGAAATAACCCCTGCATCCTAAGATTAATGATATTGTGTTAAACTGACTTGATATTTATATGATACAAAATTATATGAGTACTTTATATCTTGGTGGTTTCAGCTGACATCGCTAATTGGTATAACAAAGAACACTAAATTTCACATAAAGAGACAAAATAAAAAAAGAAATATTTGATTCAAGTCTTTTTTTTCAAAAATTTATTTATGAGGAAACGCACGGCCCACAATAATATTAAGTAAAATTTCAGGATTTCTGTTGAGTTTTTAGTTCCAAAAATATCTGTGTAGTCCATGCGCTTGCTCATATATAAATCTTTAAAAAACGACATTTTTAGTTTTCATTTTCAGAACCAATTATATGTGACGGAACGCGTACGGTTTCTATGTGCATTTCCATGATTTCAAATGTTATAAACAAAACAACAACAACCACTGGGCTACAGGTTCCTGGTTTGGGACAGGCACATTATGATGTGGCTTTTGCACAAATTTTAACCAGAGTATTGTGTCCCCAGAGTTTGTATATACAATGGTAATGCAAATGCGTAAGCTGTTGACGAAATTAGAGATCCGTTTAACCATATTAAGGTCTAGTAAATTTTAACAATTGCTTTCTTACGGTGATAGAATAATTTTACAATTGTTAATTTTAATTTATGCAGAGAATTATACGATCATTTATCTATAAAATTTGACTCTGCTTGCATATTCAAGGTATTCATTTATAAAAAAAATATTTCAAAGTTTTACATACTCTTATTAAAGCTTTAAACAATGCACAATTAAAGTAACAAGGGAGCTAATTGGAAAAGCCCTTGGAAACATTTATTGATGCAGATTTTTAAAAGTTTTTTACAAAGACTTGTGCAAGAAAGAAAATGTTTTGACATAAAAGTTTATCTTTAGCATTCGAATAAACCCCATAATTAGCGTAACAAAATTTTGAGATTACATGCAAACTGAGCTAAATAAGTAAAATTTTACCAAGATATAAAGTTAAAATTAAATGCTAGTTTATTTATTTATTTTGGGACATTTTTGCAATATTTTAAAATCACGAAAGAAAAACATTTAAACAAAATCTGAAATAAGAACCTTGGTGTTTTCAACTTGTATAATATCTGTCAATAATCGATGGAAAAGGGTTTAATATAATATGTGCAAACATTCATTAAAATTGTAAATACCTTTTGCTGCACTAATGCAGATTACTTCTGTTAGCTTTAATGGTTGTTCATCTGGCTTTTCAAGAACATTAATATGGAGCATAAACTGTCCTGCGTAGTGGAGACTTTTACAAAGTTAAGAAAATAAAATGATTTGTTGTATTTTAAAGCTAGATACCCATCATCTGCTATCTAATGAGCAAGCTGCTGTTTAAATTAGCAAACATATTCAGCAACGCCTTTCGAGAATTGCTTCATTAAGCGTGTATAAATGAGGTATCTGCTTGTACATGATGTATTTGAATTTTGTATTATTGGTATTGTTCTATGTAAATTGATTCTGAAAGCAAGCTCAGTGTGATATCCCTGATGGTAAAACACCAAGCCTCTTAACACGAGATGTCATCAAATACAGTATGTCTGACCAATAAATACAATGTTATCAATAAACGTGAAGAAAAACAAGCGGATACAATGCAAATGTATTAATATTTGCGTAATGATGTGATCAGTTAATTGATATTTGTACAAACAAAAACAAGGTTTAACTTGTACCCTTGTGGATAATTTTTTTTAATGAAACGAAGAGATTCAAAGGAAAATTTTTTTTTATTTGTAAGCCTTATATGTAATTTTTGCATAAAACGTAGGATGTGATTTCTCTTGTCGTAACAAAAATCTACATTTGTTTCTTTTTTGTATTAAATCTTTGTGCCGATTATTAAATTTTGTAAAAGTTTTGAGAAGCTTGTCACATCTGTATCTCTGTTGCGAAAGTTTACCAGTAAGATGAAGATTGCGATCATTAAACTCAGAAACTTTGGTGCAAACACGGGCAAATCGAAATAGTTGTGAAATGTAAACTCAATAGTAGCTAAAGGCCCGTCACCAGTAAGAAACGGAAAGTTAACTATAGAAAAGAAAAATCGTCCCTTTTATCATAAATTTTAGTGTATAAACAACTCTGTTCCATTTTTTAAATTTAAATTTAAAAGAGGAGTACGATTATTACTGATTTTAGATTTATTCAAGATAAGCTCTCTAGGATAAATTTCTTTTGCAAATGTTTTACATTCCGAATTATTTAAAGCTAAAACGTCACCCAAATATCTGAAATTATTATCAAACTTGTCCTCTAAATCCTGTTTTGAACGGTCTTTCTGAAGTTTTGTCATAAACCGTCATTAAAACAATATAAAAATAACTGTGGAAAAAGAGGTGCGCAAATTGCGCCAAATTCTATGCCAACTATATGTCGATAGATCGTGTTGCGAAAGCGTACATATATATTATCAAGAAGAAATTCGATCGCTACTATCATGTCAGCTGATCTCCAACAAATGTATTTGTGATAAGAGTTTTCGCGAAAAAAAGGAATTTATTTATTGCAGTATATGTAAGTACTACAGACTGAATGACAAATTTATTGGATATGAAAGCATTTCCTTAATAAGCTGGTAAGGTAAAGTGGTATAAAGAGTAGAAAAATCATAACTGTCTTTTATAGAAAATTGAACTTTGTAAGACCTTAGTTTGTCTAAAACATCTAGTGAATTTTTACTCCAAAAGTAGTTGGTAGATGAATTTTCGTAACATTTATTATTGAAGTTAACAATTAGAGTTATAATAGTAATTAGGGCTCTAGTTAATAGAAATTAGACTTGTGGTACTACATTTACTAGAAACAGAAATGAACCGATACTTGTATGGAGTTTTGATGAAGTTCAGAAGCCAGTACATTGGTGGAACTTTCTTATTGTCAGATGCAGCCTTTCGCTGGGTGGAAACATTAATAGTCCATCAGCCAACGCGGGAAAGTCTGCGATCCGATGTCTTCCTCTGGGTACCATAATATTTTTCCAGATTTGTGTTGCCTATTATCTTTACTTTCATTTTCACCCTGTTATACTTGATAAAAGGTGTCAAAAAAATTGTATAACATTGGGTTTTCTGACACCACCCTATCCCAACAAAATGAGAGTGGTAATTTATAAAACAGTATTTATTC
>JAULBM010339714.1:0-12636 GCA_032357055.1 Geukensia granosissima
CGAGTGTCGAAAAATTAGAATTTTTTAAAAATAAAAAAATCTCTGAAATTGGAAAAGTGTTGAAAAATTAGAGCATCGAAAAATTAGAGTAATTATGGTAGTTTGACATCAGCACCATGGTTAGGGAATCATATGAAGCAGGAAATATATACCTTCGAAGCACTCCACATTAACCCAACTAGTTATAATGGATCTTGAAATATTAATTCATCTCAGTGATATTGAAGTTCCAAAAATGTTGAAAAATTTTTATTTAGCACAAAGAATTTGAGAATTTTTCTGGAACATTTAAAGATTTAATTTTAAGATTTTTTGCAAAATAAATGTTTTCAAATTTGAAAAAGGTTTTATGCACTAGAAATTAATGAAATTTGGGTTGTTTTTTTTTTTCAGATATATACCTCAATATATTCTGGTGTAAAGATCATGATAAAAGATGAGGGTCCATTGGCCTTGTACAAAGGACTACTCCCAGCAGTTACCCAGATAGGTCCACAGATGGGATTACAGTTTGGGTTTTTTGCTTTGTTTACTAGAATGTGGAGGCAGTTTTTTGAAATTCAGAATCTCCAGAGGCCAGGTAATGCTTAATTATTTGTAGGTATTTTTAGTTGGAAAATTTAGAGATCACCAAAATACAGTCAATTCTTTCTACTTCAAACTTCCTTTAAGGCTACATTAAAAAATCTGTCTGTTTCCTTGCTCCTGAGGCTTCATCATAAAATATGGAAGGTAGGTAGGATCATAATTTTTTTTTTCAATTGAGAAAATGCAAATATTTATTATTCATTTTGGTGAAGAAAAAAGTTTTAAGATGAATTAAAAAAATTCAAAAACTATAAAAACTTTCTGTTAGGGACCATTTTCAGTGGTTAGGTAGGGAGAGGGGAAACAAACAACTTTTTTATTTTGGCCTTTACCTGAAACTGTAAAAACTCAAAGCAAGGGTTTAAATCAATCAATCATTTGATCATGTTATAAAGCAACTGATCATAAATATCATAAACAATTGAATGTTACTTCATGTATTTGGACATCGTATATACTTGATCATTTTACCACTTATTTTTGATCCCCTCATTTTTGTGGATGTTTTGCCCCTTTGAAAATCCTCATATATGACAATGTCATCGCAACTCCTCTAAAACTACTCATCCAATTTTTATGAAACTTCATAAGTTGATGGGACGTGATGTTTATGAAACTTGATATTAAGAAATGACATACCATATTTTGCTATAGATAATACGCATTTATACATTATACGCTGGGCCTTTTTAGACCCCAAAACCTAGGAAAAAGTCTAGTTTGTATATATTATAAGCGAGGACTTTTGTTAAGAATATCCCAGTAAAGATCGTCATGATTGTACAAGTTTTCACTACTGTCCAGTAAATATGTTGTTTGTTTGGGTGATCAAGTCTTCATTTCTTCTTATTTAACAGTTTAAACAACTATTTATTAAAAAATAAGCTTAAATAGCAAAGAATTGTTAGTAAATATCAACTAATTTACAACCTGGAAGTGACAGTGTGGTAAAAATATCTTTCTGAGTTCGGTCTGGAATGGCAACCAATCCATGTTGAATTTATCTTCGTTTTTTAAAACTTTAAAGCAAAAAGAAACTGTTTTAATCATTTTTTATTGAAATTTAACAAAAGTAAACAAAAATCAGCTACCTTTTGATAACTGGATGTACTTAAACGACGTTGACACTTCTATCACTTTACAATTGTGATGTTTTGTTTTGTTAGTGTACAAAAGATGGCTAGTGTAAAGATAATTCTCTTGTGTCGATATATAAAAGAAAATACCTATTACTGATAGAACAAAATGGATTCAAGTGGGGGAAAGATGATATATATTTCACGTATTGCCAAAAACCTTCTTTTTTTGAAACATCGTCAAAAAGGGAATAAGAATCTGACAACGTGGGGAAAATCCTCAAACATTGTACTCACCCGTAACACCTTGAAATGTTTTTAGTATAAAAGATAGCTTATAAACTTTATCCAAATATGGTAATATATACTTGCACACTTGGGGGGAGACATATGTTTTTGTGTCCAAAAACAAATCCTAGTTTGTTTTTTTATTTTGAAATTGAAAAATCGAGTTGATTTCCTTCATGTACAGCTCCCACTCTTTGTGAATCTGGTATTTTCATAATGAAAATTCAAATAAATTTTGTGGCTGTGTATTTATTTTGTAGAAATGTAGGTGTATGTTGAAAAATTTGACAAATAAGAAAGCAGAGATGATGTTCATTAGATTTTAAATGTAAATGGAAAGCCCTGAAAAAAGATTTGATGTCAAATGTTTGAGGATCCAAGAAATGCCGCTGATAAATTTAGAGATATAAATAAAGTTAAATTAAGTTACAAGCCCATTTGAAAACCATTAAAATTGTTATTGTATTTGCCATGGTCTAACAAATTCCTTTTTTTAATATTTACAGGTATATCAGAAAGTTTGTTGTGTGGATCTAGTGCAGGAATAATTTCAAAAACATTAATATACCCTTTGGATGTTATCAAGAAACGACTAGAAATACAGGGTTTTGAACAGGCCAGGAAAGATTTTGGATCAGTTAGAAAGTATAATGGACTTGTTCATTGTGGAGCTACCATTTTAAAAGAGGAGGGTGGTAGAGGGTTATTTAAAGGCTTATCTCCTAGTTTATTGAAAGCTGGATTAGCAGCAAGTAGTAATTTCTTAGTGTACGATCAGTTGTGTTTCTTGTTAAGAAAGTATTACTCATCATGAGGTTATAATCTTAGTGTTTATTTTTAAATTGTTATTTACATTTTATTTTATGGATTTTTTTAATAAAAATTTGTTTTTTATGTATTCCTGTTTGTCTATAAAGTAAAATTGGAAGAAATAAGTTTGTTTGCCAAAAGACTCAGTTGAGAACCCTGTGCTCTTGAGTTTTTATTGTTCCTCCAGGAAAAGTTTTTCCCATGTCAATGTTTTTTTTTGATTTTTCCATGTTTTATGTTTAACATTCAATCATGTTGAAAGATCATTGTAACAAAAAATCTACCAACCAAACAACCTAAACTTTGTTGAGGCATCATCAGGCTATGACAAAATGAAATATTTTTGAGCTTCATCTGGTAGACTTTTGGTTTATGTTATTAACATGATTGGTAGTTTTGGTCACATAACCAATATTAAACAAAAGCTCAAATTATTTACAAAAATGTTTCCAATGTCACTTAATAACATGCAAGATATTAATTAATTAATCTGAGCTGTTGGATCCTTCAGTAGTTTTTCTTCACTGTATGGCTTTTATATTTCTATATAAATCAAATATTAAAATATTTTTCAATTTCTATACTTGTCCTTTCAGGTTTCCTAAGGTTTCTGTACATGTTCATATTGTCGCCATTTTAGAAATTAATTCCGAAACAACAAATTCCACAACATGATCTTTAAAATATGATACTTTTAAAGGTTGGAATGATTTTAATCCTTATGTTACAATGATAAGAGAACATATGTAGTTTAAAAATATGAGCCACACCCATTTTTAGAACATGTTGCCCAGTTATTATGTCATTCGGTGTTTGTTCAAGAATATTTCAGTTGTCCATTCATTCCGTATGAAAGGTCATTTAGTGCGCAAAAATCAAGTTATTGTTTCCTTTTTAATATTTGTGGAAGTTTTATTTATGTGTTTATTTCTTCTGTAGGAAAACTTTTTCAAAATCTTCTTGACAGAAACTGCAGCACCAAACATAAGTAGAAAAATCTTAAGATGGTCTTCTACCAAATTTTTAGTCAGCATTTCCACGACTGCCTCAGCTGACTAAGTTTCTCATGGTACACTTAGGGAATTCAAGGTGGTCTCCTCATAGAATTTTATCAGGCATCAACCAACTAGTTTGGCTGCCACACCTAACTTAATTCACGGGGACTTTATGGAATATTCACATAATAACTTATTGTCTTAACCTGCTCAGGCAATGGAAACCACAATTGTCAGTAGATGGTTCTCTACCAAAATGTGTCTAGAATTCTCATGGACCAACTATGATGGCCACACAGGCCAACTTTTTTCAATATTGGAAGCCTACAGGAAATTCTCTTAAAAATCTTCGTAATAGAAACTGGTGAGTCAATTGGAACCAAATTTATGTAGAATGTTCAACTGGTTGTTCCCTCTCAGAATTTTATGTAATATGCTTACTTACTAACAAAGATGGCTGCCACTACGGATCTAAATTTGACATGGCATCCTAAGGAAAAGTCAAAATCTTTGGCTGAAATAGAACCAAATTTTGCCAGAATTGTCCTCAGAAAGTCTCTGCTGAGAATTTATCTAACATGCCCACCAACTCAACCAAGATGTTCACTACATCAGAACCATTTTGATGGTATTTTTTGAAGATTCCAAAGAAGCAGACAGTAATATTTAGGTCAGAAGACAGACAATTCCATGGCTAACAAAATGAGTGAAAGACAAACATAGCACACATAACATAAAGTGAAAAAATAAAACTGGAATAACACCAACCGTACAAAGCCTAGGATGAGTTCAGGTGCTCTAGAAAGGTAAGCAACTCCTGATCCAATATTGTCACCTGGCATGGAAGCAGCCTACTTATCCAATTTTTACCAAACTTTAGTGTATTGGTTCTTGGATGTTCCTCTACCAAAAATGTGTCCGGCATCATAGCCCGCCTTTCAAGATGGCCGCCATTACTTAGTTACATTTATTTAATCTTCTTGTCTGAAACTACTGAGCCAGTTGGAAATAAACATTGGTAGATTGATTCTTATATGGTCTTCTACTTACATTTTGTCAGCAATCCCTGTCTACCAACCAAGATGGTCGCCAAAGCCTATGAAAAATTCACTTGAAAATCTTTTTGTCTGAAACCACTGAGCCAATTGCAGCCAAACTTTGGGGGAGTTGTTCTTACATGGTTTTCTACCAAAATTTTGTCCTGCATCCCTGGCTTCCAACTAAAACGGCCGCCACAACCGAATATAGTTTGAGATAGGGAAATTCACTTGAAAACTAATGATGCAGACGTATTCCCTTTTAGACCACTCGAACGCTTTATAGTTAATGAAAACACTACACATAACGTGGTTTTAAGAAGTCGGGAATGTTCACAAAAATATTTTGGAGGATAAAGTATGAGGAATCTGAAGTAAAACTTGAAGTGTTCAATTCAGTGATAATTCAGTATACAATAAAAGTCAAACAAATGTCTTACGTGGACAAATTCATTGACTTGTTATAATATAGAATCTCTGGTCGTGGACCTAAGTGACTCACTTGTGTGGATAATGCCAGAGTCTAAGCACGTAAAAGATCCATATTGCAGATATAGAAAAACAGAAGGCTTACGCCGCTACATAAGGCTAAATTATTCGTTCTTACCCATCCCTTTAATTTTCAAGTGGCAGTAAAAAGCCGTTGCTCTGTTGTACCTCACTCCTTTCCCACTTTCTATAATTTTTATTTGGAACTTGTTCTCGTCCTGAATATGCAGGAAATATTTGTCACTGGCCACATCTTTTCACATTTATTAGACACAAGAAAAGGTAAATATCTTTTTCCTGTTATTTTTCATTTCATGATCTAATTACTTATGAACTAAGCTTACATTGTTTAAATGAACCGATTCATTATGATATAAATTGAGATTGATATTGGAATTGCATTTGCGTCTGACTGCAGCTGCGTCCATGTTTTTAATTATTCAGAGATTGCAGTTTGGTGCGTGGTGTCTTAATTTTGCATCATATGCACATATGAATCTAAGTTACATTGACCGAAATGTAATGTTGGAACTTCAGTTTTTGACTGAGAAAATCCGTCTTTTTCTGGAAGTTATATTTTCTGTTTCTCATACAGAAACGATGCAAGACATCTGTATTAAACTTTTTAGGATGCATAAACAAAGCACGCCTGTTATGACGGGGATTTCGATTTCTTTGATCATAGTTTTTCACAGAAAGTTTTTCAAGAAACTGTCATAATAAGTTTCTTGTTGATATCTAGTCTAACATTTTGTAAGGAAAACATTCTTATGATCTAAAAGTCAAAACTCTGAAATTACTAAGGAGACTTCATTCCTTGGTGGTAGATGTCCGCTGGATAGGACTACCTTTTTCGGATTGGTTTAGATATGATTACTTTTTTACTATGTTTATATCTTGGTATTCATATGTTTAGGTTTACATGTAACGCCCTGAAACTGGAGTCCAGCATAATCAAATTTCTCCTTGTTCAAAATTGGTTATTCTGTATTTTAAGTCTTGCATTAATATAACGAACATGTTATTCTGTCAGTTTTTAGCATATATGTTAAATCTGTTGGGCTTACAATGATGCAATTATGCTAGAATTAATATTTTAATCAACAAAATTTAGTAATTTCAAACGTCTATTTTCCTTCGAAAACGTACCTTGAAATATACATGGGGTCAAAATGTCAATCGCAGTCACAGTGAACCTCAAGATTAAAAAATAATGAAATTCAAACTGACCTCTTCTCGGATGCATGTTAACCCGAATTAGAGTTTAAGGATTCCACGACAGGGGATGCTTACCCTTCATGACCACCTAATCCCACTTCTGTCTTGAAAAGGAGTTTGTTGATTTCAAGCCTTTGGTCTTTGTATTTTGTTTTATTTTTTATTTTTTTTTTCAAAATTGTCTTGTCTCATTGATCTGTTCACTTTTCATCTCTCACATGGGTATTCTACACTGGACTTGGTCAATATACAAAATAACCTTTGTAAAACAGTAAATAGAAACTACAAGTACATGAAATAATATGATAAATTGCAATTATAAATTGATTATAAAATATTTTTTTCCAATTTTTGTAATGAATTAGGTGTTATTACCTTAATTCAACCCCAAATTTGAATTTTTTATTAGATAAACAAACGTTGATATTTTAAAAACTTAATGAATCCTGAATAAATGCCCAGTATTCGTTTGTCGTCAAAACTTAACAGTATAGATAGAGAAATAGTATGATAACTTGGTCATAGAGCAGAAATGGACACGGACGCAGATGTTGTGGTTATTCTGACAGCCAACATTTACTTCGTAAGGCAAATAAAAAAAAATCAGCAAATGAGAAACAAGCACTGTCTATGTCGACCGTGTGTGTTTTCTGAACGGAGCGAGAGAGGAAATCTATAGGTCTATGCTTCCTGTCAAGTATTGTTCTAGGTTCTAGGGGAGATTCTGAGGTGAAAAAAAATAAACTGTTTGAGATTGGACGTAAAGAAAATAATAAGATGCTACTTCTAAGTAAAAAAGTTTACTTGGAGGAAAAAGATTCATTGTCCCCTACCTAAAATCACGTAGTTGCTGCCTTACGTTGAGATAATTTCGTTTGTCTCTAAATTGGTATCTTCCAACTCGTTTTGTTCTTCTGTGACACAAACACCTTTACATATTGTGCAAATTGTAAGATTGAATCAATCTCCTTAATTAAAGTTAAAGAAGCAAAATTTGCACTCTTGTGTTCAGAATATAGAATCTATTTCCTATCAACACATATCTCTAATATCATTGTATCAATCATGTTGGAAATTTTATATTTTGCTCATCATTGATTAATATGACTTTCATGTGTTCAATTTTGTGCAATGAAACTGTAATATCTACATATAGTATTTATATAAAAGTTAGGATTTTAAGATAAACTTTTTTTGTTGAAGTGTTGTAACATAATAGCTAAGATATCATAAATTTTTAGCGTCTAAAAGTTCTGCGAATGTAAGCCATTGTTAATAATAACAAATAAATCTTAATTTGATAATCAGTTATACCATCTAACAGTTCATTATTAGCACAGTAAATCTAACTGAAATCGACTTTGTAGTCAAGAATATCAGCCTTCAGCCTAGGAACCTAACATTATTCCTTTAATTTATACAATTTTGTTCAAGATTCGATCGGAAAACAATTTGCCTCGGAATTTCAATCTTATCAGTTTAATCTAACAATCTTAGACATAAATAACTAACATAAAAATACTTCCTTCCTGATGCAATGGCAGCATTTTGTTGATATATGGCGTAGTTCATAATAAGAGAACAATAGTTCAATTGCAATAACAATTTGTTTACGACATAATCGGAGCTTTAAATCTCAGATCAATTTCATATTTCTAAGATATGTCTAGGGTAACCAAAGCTTAGTTTGAAAATATTAGTTCTCATGTTTGTAATTCAGAATTTGAAAACGTTCCCAGGGTGAAAAGACAAAAATGGGAACAAACAAATTATATAAATTGAATTTCCAAATTGAAGAAAATATAAATCATGAACATGTTTATCCAAATTGCAAAAATGATCTTTGAATTGTATTTATTTAAAACAAATGCTCTTTATAATAATGAAAATGTGTCTGGTGGATCTTTTTTTCAATCCGGTCACCATAACATGACTGGAAATCTCGTCCAATTAACTATCATTTTATGTTCTTTTAAACTTAACGTGCTTAAAGGAATACAGTAACTTTTTGTCACTAAATAAATCTATTTGCCAATTCAGTCATGTAAGTGTGTATGCTTTATTCAATTAATTTATAGAAGTTCGTTTAACATTCATATAATCAACAAAGAAAGGATCCCTGCGGCTATTCGCCTTTCCTTGTGCAAGAGGAATTCGAAGATACCAAAAGGGCAGACAGAAAAAGTCGGAAAATAAACAAGACCAAAAACAAAAAGAAACGAAAGACAAATACAGAACAAACAACACCACACTGAAAACCACGAACCCTACAAAAACCAGGGTGAGTTCAGGTGCTCCGGAATGGTAAGCAACGTTAACTCCAATGCATATACAAGTATTACGTTAACCTATCATATCATTATGAAACAAATTCACATTTTAATTCCAATTTGGCTTAACATTACGTTCAACTTACTATTTGTAAGGAAGTGTAACTTGGTCAACGTTATGAATAGCATCGATAATTGTTTTGTAATATAGTTCAATTTCAAGTTGGAAATGTAGTAATATGAACGGCCACTATGTTTTGTGAGTCAGAAAAGGCGTAGACTTGATTGGATACTTGCCTTTTAAGTATTTATAGCAAAATATTAAACGTTTTACCAATATATTTCAGAATATAAAATGTAGTTTAATTTAAAGTGGAATTTCAGGAACAAATATTACCATACGCAAATCTAATTTATAAGATCGTGTAGTTTTGGAAGCCATTAAATGTTTATTTAAGACATTTTATATTATTATATGTAGCCTTTATTTTAAGATGGCATCACGATTTGAATTAGCAAATTTATAACGAAGAAGTTCTACATACTTTTTTCTACGTACAACGAGTTCTTTATGTCTTCCTCTGAAGGAACAAAAAACCATAAAACATCTATTGTGTGGGTTCTGTTTATAAAGATTGCCTATTTGTCACAGTCGGTCTATTTAAATGGCCGCCACAAGTATTCTAGGTTTTGATTAGTCAAATCTATGAAAAATTTTCTCGGGCTATCCCAAATAAAACTTGATTGCATGTATCTATCGGTACAACTCTATAAAAGTTTGCATAAAAAAGGAATTCGAAGAAACCAAAGGGGCTGACAGAAATCGTTAAGTCGGAAGATATACAAGAATATGGCCAACAAAATGAAACGAGATACAAACATAGAACACACAACACCACACTGAAACTAAAGCTGGAGTAACACGAACCCTACAAAAACCAGGGTGAGTGCAGGTACTCCGGAAGGGAAAGCAACTCCTGCTCCATTATTGGCACCCATCATGGTGCTCGGTAGACAAAGCCGGTGTATAGTCACAATTGATATTAGTCACAAACATTATAGTAACAGATTTTTTATTCACGACAGTGGGAACATATCTATTATCATTTGTGAGATGGATATTTCGTACTGGTCAACCAAATCATGATGGCGACCATAAAACGTCCTGAGTGATGACTCTCATCTTTCCCTGAAAAAACCCTTGGCTCAGTAGCTTTCTTGTCAGCTACAACACTCTTAACAATAAAATCCTGATAGGAACACAAGCTCTGGAGTAGCGAATCAACTGAGAAATATACAGGTATACAGGTGCGGCTGGAATGTTGTAAGACATGAACAGAAAGTTTACAATCGGAAAATCAAAGTAATCTCTCTTGTCGTAAAGTATTGTTCTTAACCCGCTCTAACTGGCAATTTCTAGGTGCAAGTCTAGGTAAGAAGCAGACCTTTCTGTTTCTGTAGTATCTTTGATTTCAAGTTCAATGGATAGATGCGGTCAACATAATTACCAAATTTAGAGTTATTCAGTAAATGGACATCATCTATATAGCGGAACTTGAAACCAAAAGATTCTGGTCGGTCCATTTATATGCCTTCGAAGGAAGCTATGTTTCCGATTGGTTAAATTCAGATAATCTGCTCTGTAAATATTAGGCCACATGAAACCAAACTAGCATCTTTGTTAGAAAATGTCTTAGTATTATTTCGTTTGAAAATATCATTTTATTCTGAAACCCAAAAGCAAAATGAGTTATAACATCATCAGGATGAGAAACCCCTCCCAAAAACAATGTATAGAATATGTATTCATTTATTTTAAATGTCCAAGGCAACACAACCAAACTTTATAGGAAACATCTTCATAAGGTCCATTGTGAAGAGTAATTTTTAGCTCATCGGGCTCAAGGTTATGTAAGGTTTTCGCATCACTTGACATCCTTAATTCTTCCTTTAGTTCTTTACATTTTCCTCTTCTCTTCAATTGCTTGCTGCTTACTTACAATTACGACTATCATGGACAGTTCTCGTTTCTGATTTGTTGATTTCAAAGAAATTCTCTGGTACGGCTTCAACATTTAAAAATGAAATGTCAAAGGAAGCATCTGACGGAGGTATTTATAACGTATTATCATATTGTATAATCGGACAACAGATATAGCCACCAACATTTAACCCGGAGCTAAATTGAGCCAAAATTTACAAGAAAAATTATTTTAATCAATTTGTTTTGAAAAAGAATCAAATATTTTGCTTATCGGGAATGGGATATGGGGCAATATCCAATACCCGTTTCAGATAAAGGAATTAAGAAAATTAAGAAGTAACACTCAAATATGCCCTTGGCCAGGTGTCATGAAAGCGATACATAATAAGTCCTCTGGAGTCTCTTGTAATGGTCTTTAAGGTTTCGTTAGCTTACAGTAAATCACTGTTTATGCAGTTACTGTAAAGGACTAAGTCGAACGTCAATATCTACAATATAAACTATTTTATAATGAAAAAAATAACTTTATTGGATGTTTAAATTGCGTGAAATTTCTTTCTTCCATTTGCACTGTTAAATCGCAACAATTTATCCATAACCCCAATTCATTCTTTCCCTTCAATTTTTATATAGGGTGGTATTTTGTAGCCATTAAAAAGACCATGAGGTCTTAGAAAATGCTAAAGTCGGTAAAAACGTGACGATGAGACTCATATTTATGTCTTTTAGGGTTCATTATACTTCCAAAGCGTTCATCGCGCGACTGAGGCGCGACAGTCGCTCGTTATGCGGGTGACAGTCGCGAGATATCGCACGATGAAGTATAAATGAGCCCTAACTGTCACGATTACATAATGTTCGAGAACTGGGTTCATCTTGAATCTTTGACCAGATCTAAGATTGATTAAAAAAAACTTGCGTGCCAAATACGAGCTTTAATTATAAGCCCCTCTACTCTTTTTAGAGTATCTTCAACAGACCATTCAAGATGTTAAGTATCTTGTTTTCTTCAACACTCATATATATTTTATCCTTTCAAAATATTATAAACTGCAGTAAAAACCTCCATAAAATGCTCTTATCAACGCCTTCCTAATGAGAACAAGGTTTGGTATTTTACATTTCAACGGGATCTAATCTTAATGAAATCATTCTGCCATTAAGGTAGCCCGGTTAAACCATCAGATTGTCTATATTATTGCAATGAATAACAATTGAGGGAGGACGTTATTTACAATGATTTACATGCAATTTACCTTCGATTTTAGAGAAATTTTAGAGTGGAGAAGCTAATTAAGCTGGAAATACAATTTGTTATTGGTATAAATGTAAATATTTGATTTAAATCCGTTAATGTCATCCCCGTTAATGACGTTCGAATACGTTCTTACTACCATATTGTAGATTATTATTATTACCAAACATAAAGTATCCATCGTATCTGACAATTATTTTTTTATAGAAACGACAAGACACTGTCATAACTAAAGGCACTTGTCGCTATCATTTGGTGTTACTATCCACACTAATCCACTAAAAATGACAAGGTGAATAAGAAATGTCTGCTATTTTACAGTCCGCCAAAAGTTAAGCATCACCAAAGAATATTCCAATATACTTTTCTAATAAGGCAATTTATTTGATACATGTACATGAAATTGACTATCATTACCTTTATGAAAAATACAAGTAAGGTGTCAATTGATAAATCACTGAATATTTAAATCAGGTTTCAAAATGTGTTTCGCCCAAATTATTCTTTCAAATTTAACACAAATTGTTTTGACTGATTACACGTACATCCTTCCTTTAATGGTTATTTGAAAAAGCTTTTTGAAATGGTAAGACGAAAAATGAGTATCGCCGAACGCTGGCAAGCGG